>CAJQZJ010001694.1:4136144-4152292 GCA_907164525.1 Lophiomys imhausi | reverse complement strand
ATGTGTATGTGGTGCATGCACATGTGTGCTGTGTGTGGTATGTGTATATGGTGCATGCACATGTGTGTTGTGTGTGGTATGTACATGTGGTGCATACACATGAGTGTGTGGTTTCAAACACCAGTGCAGTGCATGAAGAGGCCAGAGTAGGCAACCTCCACCTTTGCTCTACCTTATTTTCTTGAGACAAGGTCTCTCACTGACCTAGACACGAGCTATTTCATCTAGACTGCCTGATCAGTAAGGTCCTGGGATCCACCTGTCTTCACAAGTTCCATGAATTTCAGACTAACCTTAAACTTGCTACATAGCTGGGAATACCTTGAACTTCTGATCCTCTTGCAACTACTTCCAGAATCCTGGGATTGTAAGTGTGCGCCATTGCACCCATTTTATGTGACAATGGGGATGAAACTCAGGCCTTTGTGCCTGGTCTGCTAGAATTCTACCAGCAGGGCTACATCATCTGCCCTAAATATTGTCTTATTTAAGAGATTAATTCTTAGTCTTTAAGCATCCTAGATTTTCCAAATTAAATTCTACCATATCTGGACAGATTCTTTCAGTAGTCTGAGGTTGTAATTTGTCATATAATGTTTCTTATACTCATACGTGGAAATGAAAAATTTCTGTAGTATATATTCAGGTTTGAGAGCATTTAACTCAATTTTCATTTAATTTCCTGTATTTTCACTTTAATGGAAGAATTGTAAATGAATATTCTTTAGTTATTTGAAAAATTCTTTAGGAGATTTCATAGCTCTTTAAGGATAACAATTATATTACATTTGGTCATTGAGTCTGGGACAGTGCCTGTCACATAACAGATGACAATCGAATAGTACTTCGCTGATTAGTATGAGTGTGAAATAAAACTCCCCAGGATGCCTGTCTGACCAGACCTGCTGGAGAATTGTTCCTATAATCTGCTTTCCCACTAAGCTTGCATAGTGCCTAGTGAGTGGCACCGCCTTATCCATACAGCTTACATTTAAAGCTTCCCTGTGTAATAAAGGAATTCATCTGAGATTCCATCTCACACCTGTCAGAATGGCTAAGATCAAAAACTCAAGTGACAGCACATGCTGTTGAGGCTGTGGAGAAAGGGGAACCCTCCTCCACTGCTGGTGGGAGTGCAAACTTGTACAACCACTTTGGAAATCAATCTGGCACTTTCTCAGAAAACTTGGAATAATTCTACCACAAGACCCAGCTATACCACTCCTGGGCATATACCCAAAATATGTTTCACCAAATCACAAGGACATTTCCTCAACTATGTTCATAGCAATAATAGTCAGAAACTGGAACAACCTAGATGTCCCTCAACTGAGGAATGGATAAAGACATTGTGGTACATCTACACAATGGAATGCTACTCAGCTATTAACAAGGACATCATGAAATGTGCAGGCAAATGGCTGGAATCAGAAAAGACCATTCTGAGTGAGGTAACCCAGACCCAGAAAGACACACGTGGTATGTACTCACTCATAAACAAATATCAGCCAGTAAGTACAGGATAACCAGGCTATAATCCACAGACCCAAAGACACTAAGTAACAAGGAGAGATCAAGGGAGGATGCTTGAATCCCTCTAAGTAGGGGTAATAAAATAGACATAGGAAGTGGATGGAGAGAGGGAACTGGACAGGAATCTGACATAACTGCCATGTGAGAGGATTTATCCTTCAGATAATAGAAACAGATGCAGAGACTCACAGCCAAACATTAGGTGAAAACCAGGGTGTCTTGTGAAAGAGTTAGGGGGAGGTTTGAGGGAGCTGAAGGGGTCAAGGTCACCACAAGAAGACCCACATAGCCAATTAACTGAACACAAGGGGTCTCATAGAGACTGAGCTACCAACCAAACAATTTACATAGACTGGCCCTAGGCCATATGAGCTGGTGGGCTACTTGGTCCTCAAGTGGACCCCCTAACAACTGGAGTGGGTACTATCACTGACTTGGACTCTGTTGCCTCCCTCTAGATCCCATTTTCCTAGCAAAACTGCCTTGAATTGCCTCAGCAGAAGAGGCATGTGCTGTCACTTGAGTTTTTGATCTTAGCCATTCTGACAGGTGTGAGATGGAATCTCAGATGAATTCCTTTACTACACAGGAAGCTTCCAGCAGAAGAGGAGGCACTTAGTCTTGATACAATTTGATGTGCCAGAGTGGGACCAGGAGGAGAGGAGGGACAGGGGTGCGATTGGAATGTAAAATGAATAAATAAATAAATAAATAAATACAAATTTTTAAAAGTTTATGCCACCCCCCAAAAAAAGAAATCCATACAGAAGGATTTAGAGCTTTTGCAAAGAATGCCATTTGTTATGGTATGAAAGTGAGTTGTTCCCTATAGGCTTGTTTGTTTGAACAACTGGTCCCTAGCTGGTGGTGTGGTTTTTCTGAAGTTGTGGAACCTTTAGAAGGTGGAGCGAGTTGGGGCTGGCCTACAGTCCCCATAGGTCCCATTCTCTGTCTGCTGCCTCTGCCGCCATGCCTTCCTCACAACAACGGATTCTATGTCCATGTCCTGACTCAGGACAAATCCTTCCTCCTTTATGTTCCTTCTGGTCAGGTGTCTGCTTACAGTAACATAAGAGTGGCTAAAACAGTGCTGCAGAAGCACCTGTGACTTCACGCAGCATGCAATCATGGAACAAGAAGTGTGGCGTTCTTTCAGAAGCTAACATGACTGCTTCTGATTCTTCCATGAGGCGTGAGAGGTGGCATGTGAACAGTAACTAAGAGGGATTTTTACCTTTTGTGAGCATGAAAGAGACCTTCTTCATAAGTTTGTACCCAAGTGATGTCATCTCCCCACCCTGAAGAAGAGATAAAGCAATGCATTATTCCAGAGCTCTGTCTGATGAGCAGATGTCAACCTACAAATCTATAATATATAATAGCTCCAAAGCTGTTGACTGATACACAGTGTGAAAGACAGTAAATTATGTCTGGAGACAGAGAAGTGGTGCCCTTTGGAGGATTTGGGTTTTTGCAATAAAGCTCAAGATCCAGCCTTGAAACTGGTAAGTACTGATCAGTGCTGCATGATGGGTGAGTGGTGGCTGAGAAGACATCTCTGGCCATACAAAAGCTCCAGCTTTCAGAATGTACAAGAAATAACAGTTAGCATCCTTCTAAAAAAAATTGCCAAGAGCCCTTTGTGGTGTACTCCAAATGCCCTTTGTATCCTGAGTGTCAAAGGATGCTGAATGCTTTTACTCAGTGTAAATGGAGAAAAAGAGTTCCAAATTCTACTTTCAATTTTTAAGGTGGAAAATTTCCTGTTTGAAAACATGTACACACACAGAGAGAGAGAGAGAGAAAAATATATTCTGGAAATATCCAAAGAGTAGAATAGAGGGAAAAAGAAAGCTATGACTACAGAGAAAATCCATTAGCCTTAGAAAGGAGATAGAGTAGTTGTGAGTTCATACTTGATTAAAGAACAAAGCCTTCAAGAAATAGAATGCAGAGAGCATTCAACAGTATGGCAGGGTGTTTAGGACTTGCCTAGATATGTTTTATTGGAGCTTTGAAGGTAAGATTGTTGAGAGCAATACTGACAACAAAGGCCTGGCTTGTGAAATTTCAGAGGGAAGCAAAGACTATGGCAGGCTTTTTGTGTGAAGACTCTGTGGTTCTGGTTAGCTGGGGCTGAAGAATCAGCTGTGATTATCAGGATACAGAACTACTGAAATGAAACCTTCCCTTTGCTGGGATACTCAATGCTGGTCACCTGGAGCTGAGAAATTAGGAGTGATTTAAGAAGAGGCCAGCATTGTTGAGGTGAGATCTTCTGGGAAGTGTTTCCTCAGAGTTAACACACAAGAAGCCGTGTTCCAGAGGTAACCAACGTTGTACCTTGTGCTGGCTGCCAAACTTGGTAGTGTAATAGTTGCCAGGTGGTACCAGTTTGGAAGGCATGAAGCAGTCATGGAGGGAGCTGAGGCATGGCACTATGAGAGACCAGGAAAGGCCTTTGGTGAAGGTACAGCCTCAGTAGCAGCAGAAGGCCCAAGATTGAAAAGTTGAAAAGAGCCAGGCAGAGAAGTTGAGGCTTGGCATCAGGAAGAGAGCTTATGAGAGGCTATTGGTGGAAATGAAGCTCAGCTGCAGAAGACCCCAGAATTTTGGAGGTGCCAGTACCATGGATGACTACCAAGAACAGCAGCAGCAGTGGAGTGGAGCCAACTGGAGCCTGGAAGACCAGCTGTGTGTACTGCAGAGAGCAGAGCTGGAGAAGTGACCCAAGCCTTTGGTGGAGCCCAGAAGATTGTGAGTGGATCTGAGATAATTGGACAAGTTACTTACACTTTTGGAGTTTGGTTTTGCTTTTACATTGTGACTATGCCCTGGGTTCTTCCCTCTTGAAGTAAGAAAGTATTTAATTTGTTTTTTATTTTATAGGATCCCACAGTAGAGAGACCAAATTTTTAAAGAGTTTTTTTTTTTTTTAGGTTTTAGAAGAGACTGGATTTTTTTTTTAAAGAGACTGAATTTTAAAGTGTTTGGATTTGTAAAGACTGTGGGACTTTTAAAGTTTGTTTTGTAAAATGTTTTGTGTTGTGATGTTGATATTAATGTGTGATCTTGGGGATGAACAAGAAAGGAATGTTTATGGTTTAACAGTGATATGTTTGAGTGTCAAGTTGGCAAGGGGTTAATTATCCTTCCTGGTTTTATGTCAACTTGACACAAGCTAGAGTAATCGAAAAGAAGGGACCCTCAATTGAGAAAACGATTCCTTAATATCCAGCTGTAAGACATTTTCTTAATTAAGGATTAATAGGAGAAAGTTCAGTCCATGGTGGGTGATGCCATCCTGGGGCTGGTGGTCCTGGGTTCTATAAGAAATCAGGCTGAGCAAGCCATGAGAAGCAAGCCAATAAGTGGCACCCTTCGGTGGCCTTTTTATCAGCTCCTGCCTCCAGGATGCTTCCCTGTTTGAGTTCCCATCCTGACTTCCTTCAGTGGTTGAACAGTGCTTCAGAAATGTATACCAAATAAACCCTTTCCTTCCAAGTTTCTTTGGTTATTGCGTTTTACCATAGCAATAGTAACCCCACCTAAGACAACCACTTTTTATATACTCATCAGTTGATGGAAATTTGGGTTGTTTTAACATTTTGACTTTGATGAATAATGCTGCTGTGAATATATAAGAACAAGTTTGTGAATGGGTATTTTCATTTGTTTGTGAAGTATAAGAGAAGTGGAATTGCTGAGTTAAATGGTAACTCTATTTTAACTTTGTTTTTTCTTTTGAAGACAGGTTCTCTCTATTTAATTTTTGCTGTCCTCGAGCCAGGGTGGCCTCAAACTCACAAGTACTGGGCCTAAAGGTGAGCATAGCCACACCTGACTTGTGCCTTAACTTTCTGAGGTGTGTTAGTTTGTTCTACAAAGTCACTGTGCCAATTGATGATAATGGGAAAATAATAGATATATTTGTGCTAAGTCTAATATCTTAGCCTTGGAAGACATCTTTGTTGTCTCGGTGCTTCACCCTAGCTGGAATTATCTTCTTTGTAAAGAGCCTGTAAGATGATCTGAAGTGACGTTAGCACATTTCACATTAACTTCCTCTAGAAATATGACAGCAGACCCTCGATAACTTTTCTTTCTTTGCTTGTATTTTTAAAGATTTATTTATATTTTAAGTGTTTTGTCTATGGGTGTATTGCTTGCATGTGTGTATATGCACTACATATCTGCCTGGCGCTCATAGAAGTCACCATTCAATTCTTTGGTCCTGGAGTTATAGGCGGTTGTGAACCACCATCTGGGTGCCGAGACTTGAACCCAGGTCCCCCGGAAGAGCAGCAAGTGCTCTTAACTGCTGAGCGAGCTCTTCAGCTCACCTCATCTGTTGGAAATGCCACTTTAATACTAGAGCTTTAGCAATGGGCATTCTAATTTTCTTTTCCTGCTCAACTTAGTTCCACAGACATTAAAGGATCATCTGTCTGTCCTGTTTTAATCCAATAGTTCCTAGGAATACAAAGAAAAAATAATATAACTCCCCAAATATCCAAAAGTTCTGCAAGGGACATATTGTGTCATAACTGTTTTTAAAGCATCTACATCATAATCACAATGGGCCAAATATGACAGAATTTAATTCTCTTCCAGGTCTGGACTTGTGGTTATACTTTTGTCTCTAACTTTGGCTATGTTCTTTGATTTTCTCTGATTTTATTCGTTCATCACTTATGTGTTTATTGAGCATCTGCTGTATGCTAGGCACTTGGTCTGGGTCCAGGGCAGTTCTTTTGTTTTATAGATCAGGCTGGCCTTGAACTCACAAAGATCCTTCTACCTCTGCCTCCCAAGAGTTGGATTAAAGGTGAACACCACCACACCAGGTTTTAGTTATTTTGTGAAAAGCATGTTAGGAAATGTTGTAGTAATTGTTTATGTTTATATATATATTATATATATATATATATATTTAACAACCTACTCCTTTTCTCACTAATCTTCTATTTTCTCCCAACTTGCCTCTGCTCTTAAGTGTTTGCAATTGCTCTTTGCTTTGAGGGGCTGCTCTCTGCACACTGTAGTCAGACTCCTTCCATCTGCTCCGGCCTTCTACCCTCATTCTCTCAGCCATTTCTAACACAGGCACAGATAACAAAGGATCAGCAGATAAAAGCCAGCTCTCAACACAGTGACCCTCAGCATTAGTAGTCATCTTCTTTATTAAAACAATGTCTAATAAATTCATGTTTTAATGAAATAGTAGAACCAAGTTGCTTAAAGTAAGCCATATATACCCCAATTCATTTTCATAAAGTTTGCCAAGAAAGGGGGCCAGAAAGATGACTCAGCAGGTAAAGGTTCCTACTGCCAAAACTGGTGACTTGGGTTTGATCCCTGCAACCCAAAGGGTGGAAGGACAAAATAGAATTCAGCAAGTTCAGCAAGTTGTCTTCTGACCCCAACACATTAAATAAATAGATGTAGTAAAACTTTGCTGCAGAGTTTTAGGTCATCATCTAAATGGGCTCACAGAATACTGATGTCTTATCGTGCAACTATAGCAATGCCCCTCAGCCCCATTGTGGAAGGATTTGAAGGGCAAGGTGCAGTGTGAATTTGAATGGTTTGAAGTTATTATTTTTTTTTTTTTGGTTTTTCGAGACAGGGTTTCTCTGTTTAACAGCTCTGGCTGTCCTGGACTCGCTTTGTAGACCAGGCTGGCCTGGAACTCGCAAAGATCCGCCTGCCTCTGCCTCCCAAGTGCTGGGATTAAAGGCGTGCGCCACCACCGCCCGGCTCCTGGTTTGAAGTTATTACACTGTTTATTTTATAACTATTATGTTTGTATGGAGAGCTATGTGATAAATTTTATGCAGGGAAATGTTTTTGCCCTTTATTTTGTAGTATATATTGCCTTTATAGTTATGTACATTTTGACTGCTGAGCTACAGTTGAATGAATTCATTTAGGGAAACAATTATGGACACACAGCTGGCACTCTATATATATAAAGAAATGTACAGGATATCTATATCACAACCAACACATCAAAGGGAACATGGACATAGACTTTCTTTTTCTCCATGTCAATGAGACACTTTGCCCTAGTGGTGCTGCCTTGTAGGCCCCCAGTGTATGAGGAGGCTCTTAGCCCTCATATGACTGCTGAACTGAGGCAATGGACTGTTATGTAGGGACACTCTACACCAGAGGAGTGCGATGGAAGGGTTAGGGGGTAGAGGGTGTGAGGGTGGGACTGGGAGGGGTGAAAAGAAGACACTATGATGGAGATGTAACCTGACGTAATAAATAAATAAATTAAAAAATATACATGTAAAAAAAAAAAAAGAAATGAACAGCTTAGAAGCCAGCCTGCTCTAGTGTTTTAAATATCTTGCAGTGGGTTGCCCTGTTTACTCTACTCAAAACATCATTCACAGAGTGACCAAGCACTGTGTGGTTGTCATAATTATTTCAATCTATTGTGTTGGGGCAAATAATTCTCAGCATTTATCTGTTCCTTGGAAATAAAAAATCCAGTTTTGAGAACTGATTCCTCATCATCATTTTGAATATAAAGATTTATTTGTTTCTTAGACCAAAGTAAAACTAAATATAAAAAATAGAAGTTTTTCTGAAGCTGAAGCCAATGGCAAACGTCTAAAGTCAGTGCAACTGTTTATCAGCGTCATAAGAAATATTTGGTCACCAAAACTCAGGAAGTAAGATAAGGTATGATTTTATGGGTAGCCTTGTGAAAATATAAAATAATACTAAATTATTTTCCTGCCTTAAATAGAGGCCTGGGAATTTGAACAAAGTCTGAAAAATCTTAAATTGTCTTCAGGACAACATTATGCCATTAACAAACTATTTCTTTTCTAAGATTATAATAGTTGAAGCTATACATCTACAAAAGATGCCTCAAAACATTTTTATTAAGCCAGGCATAGCGGTACACACCAAGCCCAGTGCTTGGGAGACAGGCAGGCACATCTCTATTTGTTTGAGGCCAGCCAAGAGTACATGACGAGTTCCAAGCCAGTCAAGGCTACATGGAATGACCCAATTTCAAAAATACAACAAAAACCCCCAAACCTAAAGTGTTGTTACTTCTTTGAAATTTGGTTATTTACTGTCTAAAATCAATGATTCCCTATTAGAAATGTCTGTTTTAAAGTCATACATCTAGTTTTTTTCCTCTTTTTTTGCTTATAATTAAACTATAGATGAATATACTAGACATTTTGAGAACAGTTGAAATGAGTGAGTTTAGAAACTACAGTGAAATTACAGTACCTCTTGAGAGTGTCTGAGGAGGTCTCTTTTCTTTTTTGATAGCAATGGCAAGGTTGGAAGAAACTGTAATCAGCGAGAGGCAAAGGGATAGAGCGGGACGTAGCATCATGTCTTCTAGAGAGTCACTCAGGGGCAGCTAGACAGCAGAAAATAATTTTCAGAATCTGGTCATTTTCAACAGTCTGTTATTCAAAGGTATTTGGACAAACCCCATGCTGACAGGTTCATTCTTTGATTTCACATTAGATAATCTCTGAGTATCATTTTAAAAACATTTACAAACATTGAGCCGTCTTAGTAGATAATAAGTCCACAAAGGTTCTGGAAATCCTGGCACAGATGACATTTGAGGGCAGGTTGAGGGTGCCCAGCTGGCCCTGGGGTCGCTGTGGTGTGTGTAGTTCCGCGAGGAAACTCAGACACAACCTTGTTCATTAATCACTGTCAAAGTGCATCAGGCAAAGCAAAATTGACTCTCAGCACCGAGACTCTTTGTCTTTTCATCTTTCTTGGCCTAATAGCTGAAAACAATATATTTAATTCTATAGCAAAGTGAGATTAGACATGAAAAAAAAAACATTCCTTCAGCTACAAATAAGCAAAGTGGAATGTGGACAGCATTTTTCAGTGCTCTATAGTCACACCACTCCCCCACGCTTTCCAACAGCCTTTTACCCTTCACTTTACAACTCTTCTTAAAAAAAAGAAAGCCAAGAATTGTCACATTGCTAAAATGAAACATATGGATAACAGAGTAGAAATAAATGTACAGATATCCTTCATGTTTTTTTAAAATTCTTTAAAACTTTTTTTTGTTGCAGATTTGTGTTATTCGGTGGTGAATCCCACCTTAGTAATGGAATTTCCTAGCCCAAATGTAATGAATGGCTGCTTACTAATTCTGCTTGAATGTGGCTATATTTAGAATATTATGGAAAAAGGAAATATTAGTAAGACACAATAATTTGGTCCAGCAAAACAAATGGTGACTGTGTTAATGTACAATAGCATCTGTGATCTTGTAGGACAACAGCTCAGTGGGGGCTTAAAGACCCTGGTTTCCCTAGATGCTTTCTTATCTCTCTCATTCCAGTGTGCTTTCACTCTCGGTGATGGTCCTCCTGCCCATCTCTGAATTGACGATGCTTGCCTCCCCAGGTTAGTCTTATTAGAATTGCTTCCATCCGTAATTCCTAGTAGAACCACTTATTACCTTCCTTGTGTTCCGGCTCTAAAAGCCCTGTTAACCAGTAACCATGTCTGATAACAATATCAGTTTTAGTCTTATAGCTTATTAAGTCATAAAACATTTCAGAATGTCACCTTATTTCCTTAAAGTAGCCATTTTGTACCTGGAAGATGAAATGAAATCTATGGTCGGTCTTAGCAGGGAACACAGGCAGCCTGGACTAAAAACCCAAAGTTGGGAAGGTCAGTTTCAGTCAGGCTGAAAGGTGCAGTAGACATGTTGAAAAATCACCTACAATAGAGTCCTATCAGCTTCTCAGGGATAGCAGGTCTACAGATGAGCTACAGGGGACAAATTAATTAAAAAAATCCCAAAGATTGTCTCTTTATCTTCCCTGAAAATGTCCAAAAATGCTTCAGATTCCTTTAGGATCTCAGAAGGAAGAGTTAAGAAAAGTTAATCTGGAGGAAGTATTTGAAAAGTTCTTGATGTTAGAAACAGATGTACAAGTGGAATCTACATCAAGAAAAGAGAGTGTGCAACTTCTTCATTTATACTATTTTCAGACCAAGTTCAGAGTTGAGGAGGAACCTAATGATTCCTAATTATTAAGGAATTATATTAATGTACCATTGTCAAGCAATTTTCTATATTCAAAATTAAAGGCCTTTATTAGATGTTGAAAAAGGGCATTGACTGTATTCAAAGCAATATAGCTTGTCTATTGTTAGGTAATCAGGTGATACTTCCATTGTTCCAAGTGTGACTTGCTGAAAGTCCTTAAGTTCCGGATACAAAGGACAGGCATTGGAAGGAATTCAGGTGATTCTTACATTACATAGCATCTGACATGCTTGTGAAACACCAACCCTTGCATCTATCAATCATCTTTATCAGCACTGACCAATTAGCATTTTCTAACTCTAAGTTCATACTTCTGAAAAGTAATTTAACATAAGCCACTTTCTTCAATATTGAAAATTCTATATTTTAAAGCAAAACTTTAGGAGCAGTAGAGATAGTTCAGTAGTTAAGAGCACTGACTACTACTCTTCTAGAGGAAATGGGTTCAAATTCCCATCACCCACATGGCAGCTCACACTTGTCAGTTCCAGGGGATCCAACATCCTTACCTAGACATACATGCAGGCAAAACACCAGTGCACATGAAATAAAAGTAAATAAATAAATAAAAATAAAAGAAAATGTAAAAAAAGGAAGCACTGTTGTTAGTACCCAGATTTTTTTTAAGAGAAGAAATCATTTAGGTTAAGTCTAGTTTATTCTATTATTGATATGAATTTAGAATAAATTCATGAAGCCAGCACAGGAAACTAAGTAAGTAGCAACAACAGAATATAGCTTCATTTCATGTTCTCCACTTTTGACCAAAAGTCTCACTTTTAAATGGCAAAAAATTGATTGTTTAAATATAAGAGGTTGAGAGATTGAACAATGAGTAGTCTGGAAGTTTTGCTTGCTTACCTGAGCTGCCCAGCGCTCTTGTCAGAAATGTGTTCTGGATGTGTCTCGCTGCAAAGGGGTGTGGATTTCTAGACACACACACACACCTCCCCTGCAACTTCCCTTGCATGGCAACAAGAGAACTGTCACCTGTACACTCACCAACACAAGCACGTTCAAAGAACTTGGCTTCTTCCCAGTTCTCATGATTCACAGAGAGAAAGAGTTCCTCACTCTAAATTAATGTCACAGGTCTTCATGAAATGACACCAAAGACTTCTTTTTCCTCTACATTTACTTTCCAAGGAAATTGGACATTTGGCTAGATTTCAACACTGTAAGAAAAAAGAAAGAGAACAGAGGGGGAAAGGTGGGGGTAGGATGGGGGCAGGGTGGGCAGTGAATGTAGAAACTGTGTGTACACCATTGTTCCTGATAGGAGTTCAGCTAGCTCTGTGGATTAGATTCAAAGAAAACTGAAATTCTTCCAGGTGACTTGGATTACATGAAAATAATACAGAGCTAAATAGATAGGCTTTCTTTCTTTCCTTCTTTTTTCTTTGAGTGAGAGGGAGTGGGAGAGAGACAGAGATGTTTTAAAAATTTTTAAATTTCCATGAATTGGTTATCCTCTGCAATCTATTTTTATTTTGGATACTGTTACATACTGTGACATTATCTCATTAGTTTTAGAGAATGGCTGTGTTTTACTGACTTGCAGTAAAATTCCTGAAAGTTGAACAATGGGATCTCTGGTATGTGGGCAAATCAGTTCCCCAGTGCCATCTGCCGCTCCGGCGTCTAGCAGGGATGACACTGTCCATTTTCTAACACTGACCAACTGGAGATAGTTGGAAGTTTCTTCTAGAATATTTAGGTTAGAAGCTTCCAGGTCAGCTCCAGCTTGACGTGGACATCCTGTAACGGATAGAGATCAGGAACACATGAGAAAAGGAGGGGTGAGAGTAGGAGTAGGGAATGGAGGGAGAGAGTACTGGGAGGGACAACTTGAATTGCAGGTCATTTGGGAGGTGATATAGAAACCTAATGCAGGGGAAACTCGCTGGAATTGACAAGAGTGATGTTAGTGAAGACTCCTAGTAGTGGGGAATATAGAGCCCAAACTGTCCATCTCCTGTAATTAGACAAAGTTTTCAGCAGTGGGAAGCATCAACTCAGGCACAAAACTTCTGATCTGCAACTTGTCCTTCCTATTAGATGTGCTGTTCTGAGGCAGTGGTGGTACAGAACTTGTGCTACCAATGGTTGAGAACCACTTGAGTTCCAACTTGAGGCCTACACCAAGAAAGGGAGCCCACCCATGACACTGCCTGGAGGGCTGGGAACCAGAGACTGGATGGCTCAGAGACCTAGGATAGAGCCAAACACAAACTAGGGCAAAAAAGTCAATGAAATGATTGGTAATGATATTCTGCTGTACTCATAGCCCAGTGCCTCGCCCAATTGTCATCACAGAGGCATTATCCAGCAGCTGATGGGAACAGATGCAAGGACCCACAGACAAACACCAGACAGAGCTTGGGGAATCTCTCCATATAATGCCTTGCTGTGCGTCCCTGTATCCACTCCCATCTGTAGCTTGAGGAAACTTTTCTGATGATGACTGGATAAAGCACCAATCTATGAGTTTAGCAGAATAGCATTAGGAAATCATTTCATTGATTTTTTTTTTTTAGATCAGCCTGTTTGGTTCTATTCTAGGACTATGGGCTATCTTGTCTCCAGTTCCTGGTCATCTCCAAGCAGTGACAAGCAGGGCTCCCTCTCATGGCATAGGCCTCAAGTTAAACCAGACATTGCTTGGCCACTCCCACAAGTTCTGAGCCACCATTGCCCAGCACATCTTGCACTGATGACAAATTGTAGGTTAAGAGATTTGTGGCTGTGCCAGGTTTCACTCTTGGTAGCCTGCAAAGTACCTTCCCACACAAGAGAGACCAGAACATAGGGGTGAAGGCTCTCTGAAGGCACCAGCTCAACCTCTCCACATTTAATGAAGTATGTAGATGTTGTGTTTGGCAATGGGGCCCCACTGTCAGTTTGCTGAGAGCAATCCTCTGTCCTAGTATCACCCTGGTTTGTTTAAAGATCTCTATAGAAGCCCGTTGGCCAACAACTCAACCAAATGCAACCGAGTACCACAACTGGAAGCCTAGTCTGACTACAAGAGATGGGAAGTTGAGACTCCATATCCCTCATTATTAGGTGCCTTCACTAGGATCATCTTCATAAATTTCAGGAAGTTTCAACTGTACTAGGTTTCCACAATGCTCCCCAAATGATCACCAGTCATTTATCCATCTATCTTTCCCCACACTGTCTCCCTCCATCTTATTGTCCCCCCAACACCTGATTCCTCCCTCTCTAATCTCCACCTGTTGTCCCCCCAGTCCACCCTCAAAATCTCTTCTATTTCTCCTTCCCAGAGAGATCCATGCATCCCGCTAGACTCCCCTCTTTATCTAATCTCACTGGAACTATGGATTGTAGTTTGGTTATTATTTACTTAATGGCTAATATCTCCTTAGAAGGATTTTAGCTATATAGTACAGGATATCTATACTACAACCAACGCACCAAAGGGAACATGAACATAGACTTTTTTTTTGTTGTTTGTTTGTTTTTTAGTTTTCTCTCCCTGGCAATGAGACACTTCTCACTGGTGGTACTGCCTTGTAGGCCCCAGTATGTATGAGGAGGCTCTTGGCCCGCATATGACTTCTGAACTGGGGCGGGGGACTGTTATGTAGGGACACTCCACTCCAGAGGAGTGGGATGGAAGGATTAGGGGGTAGAGGGTGGGATGGTGGAGCTGGGAAGGGGGGGAAAGAGGACAATATGATGGAGATGTAACCTGAATCAACAAATAAATAAATTTATTAAAAAAAAGAAGTGAATACACACCATATTTGTCTTCCTGGTTCTTGATTACATCACTCAGTATGATTTTTTTTCTAGTTCCATCTATTTGCCTGCAAATTTAATGATGTCATTTTAAAAAACAGTTGAGTAATAAATACTTTTCTGTAAATGCACCACATCTTATTTATCCTGTCTTGGGGTGAAGAACATCTAGGTTGTTTCAAGTTTTTGGTTATTGTGAATAAAACCATAATGGCCATAGTTGAGGGGGTGCTCTTGTGGTAGTATGGAGCTTCTTTTGTGTATATGACCAAAAGTGGTATATCTAGGTCTTGAGAAAGACCAATTTCCAATTTTCTGAGGGACTGCCATATTGATTTCAATAGTGGCTGTACAAGTTTGTAACAATAATGGATGAGTGTTCCATATATTCCATATCCTTTCTAGCATGAGCTGTCACTTGTGTTTTTGATCTTAGCCATTCTGACATGTGTTAAGATGAAATCTCAAAGTATTTTTGATTTGCATTTCACTGATGGCTAATAATGTTGAACATTTCTTTAGGTTTTCCAGTCACCTGTGACTCCTCCATCGAGAATGCTGTTTAGATCTGTATCCCATCTTCAAACTGCATTATTTGTTTTCTTGGTTTTTTTTTGATATCTAGTTTTTTTTTAGTTCTTTATATGTTTTGGATATTAGCCCTCTATTAGATGTGGAGTTTGTGAAAATATTTTCCCATTCTGTAGACTGCTGCTTTGTCTTATTAAAGGTATCTTTTACCTTACAGAAGCTTTTCAGTTTTATGAGTGCTATTGCTCTTAGTGACTGAGTTATTGTTGTTCTGTTCAGGAAGTGTCACTTGTGCTAATTCACAATGGTTCCCAACTCTCTCTTCTATCAGCTTCAGTGTATCTGTTTTTATGTTGAGGTCATTGATCCACTTGGACTTGAGTTTTGTGCAGGGTGATGGATAATGGATTTATTTTCATTCTTCTACATGTAGCCATCCAGTGATCAGCACCATTTGTTGAAGATGGTCTCTTTTTTCCAGTGTGTATTTCTCACTATTTTTTACATCAAAATCATGTGTATGGATTTATGTATGTAGCTATCTATAATTCAACTCCATTGATCAATGGATTTGCTTTTATGTCAATACCATGTGGCTATTATTACAATATTTCAAATTCTGTAATAAAACTTGAAATCAGGGATAGTAATAGGTTTTTTTCTTAATTTCTTTGTTCAGGGTTGTTTTTTTTATCCTGAGTTTTTTATCTTTCCATGTTAAATTGAGAATTGTCTTCTAAAAGGCTGTAAAGAAATTTTTTGGTATGGCTGGGTCATGAGGTAGGGATATTCCAAGTTTTCTAAGATATTGCCAGACTGATTTCCATAGTGGTTGCACAAGCCTGCACTCCCACCAGCAATGGAGGAGTGTTCCTCTTTTTCCACAACCTCACCAGCATGTGCTGTCATTTGAGTTTTTGCTCTTAGCCATTCTGACAGGTGTGAGATGGAATCTCAGAATCATCCTGAGTTGAATTTTTTGGATGATTAAGGATGTTGAGCATTTCTTCAAATGTCACAGTGCCATTAGAGATTCCTCCTTTGTGATTTCTCAGTTTAGCTCTGTTTCCCATTTTTTCATTGGAGACCCAGCCATACCACTTCTGGGTATCCACCCAAATGATTCCTCACCAAACCACAAGGACATAGCCTCATCTATGTTCATAGCAGCCTTATTTGTAATAACTAGAAGCTGAAAACAACCCAGATGTCCCTCAACTGACAAATGGATAAAAAAAATTGT
>CAJQZJ010001694.1:4123048-4135744 GCA_907164525.1 Lophiomys imhausi | reverse complement strand
ACAACTTGATTACTGAGTAGCTTAGAGAATATCTGTGATAGACTGTCATAGTAGCTAACAAGGTGACATGCATGCATGACTAGGAGTTTCTCTGTTCTTATCTTTCCAGGAGAATCAAAGCATCCATTCAAGGAACCCAGGGACAACTGGACAACGGAAACCTCAGCAGAAATCAGAATCAGACACCAATAGAAGACGAGTGACCCAGATGATTCAGCCTGACAGACTCCCTCAGTAGCTGTCTCCATCAAAAGCCTACAACCACAACAACTCAATATCTCTAAGACTGTTCAGCTCTACACAATGCCCCAGCCAGAACCTCAGTAAAGCCTGGAAGTTCAGCTTCTGCCTACAAACTCCTTAGGACATCTAAACAGCTGAGAACAGAAGGACTGAACATAAAAGGATTGTATTAACATTTTTAACCATTTTTCCATTTTGGTTTGGGCCCCAAACAGGTTTACTACGACCCAAATCAGCAGGAAGTCATTTTAAGAGAGCGACGTCCCATACCCAGAAGGTGGGGAGGGTGTTTCTCCGCCCCCCCTTTTTTTTGGTTATTTGAAGGACAACTGAAAACTCTGTTATTTAGGGGAAGAGATTACAAGTTGTTAAATGGTCCTGTTTAATGGGTTTTGGAGGTTAGACCCAGGGTATTCCTTCTTTCCCTTTTCTGTATCCTTCTTATTCTCCTATGTAGGAATGCACGGACTTGAGAAAAATTGAGACATAGACATAGCACAGGAAGGACCAAGAAGAAGGGTCAGATTATTGAATATGCCCTTATACCTTTGTATATTGATACAAAATTAGTAGTATATTTGGCTAAAGTGGTATTGACCATTGTTTATTGTGCAAAAATAAGATTGTATTGGTCTACGTCAGTATTGATATCTGTATATTGATACAAAATTAAGATTATAGTTGGCCACAATAGTATTGACCCTTGTATATGGACGCAATATTAAGATTGTATTGGGCCGCATAGGCAATGATCTTTGTATATTGATACAAAATTAAGAGTATATTTAGCCACATTTGAATAGATCTTTGTATATTGATACAAAATTAAAGGTAACACTTCCTAATGGTATCGTACCTAGAGATACTTAAAAATGAAATGTGAAGCTCTGGCCTCTTGATACCAACCGTCTTAAACTGTTTAGGATAGTTAAGAAAAACAAACATAGACTTTGTTAGCATCATTGGGACAGTTTGCCCTAGGGGTGCTACCAAGTAGGCCCCCAGTGCAAGAGGAAACTCTTAGCCCTCATATGACTGTTGAACTGAGAGGGATTGATATGTAGGGACATGCTACATCAGAGGAGTGGGATGGGTGGGAGAGGGTGGGAGGGTGGAACCAGGAGGGGTGGAAAGAGATGTAACTTGATGTAATAAATAAACATTATAATAAAAAAGATTTTTTTTTTTTGGAATTTTGGTAGGGATTCCTTTGAATCTGTAGATTGGTTTTGCTAGGATGGCCATTTTTAACTATGTTGATCCTTCTGAGCATGAGCATGGGAGATCTTCCCATCTTCTGATATCTTCTTCAATTTTTTCAGAGACTTGAAATTTTTATCAGACAATTTGGTTGGTTGCTTAGATTTGCCACAAGATATTTTATATTATTTGAGGCTATTGTAAAAGGTGTTGTTTCTCTGATTTCTTTTTAGTCCACTGTCATTTGTATATACAAGGGCTACTGATTTTTTTTTTAAATAAATCTTGTATCCACCCACTTATCTGAAAGTGTTTATCAGGTGTGGGGGTTTCCTGGTAACATTTTTGATGTCACTTATGTGTACTATCATATCATCTGCAAAAAGCAATGCTTTGCCTTCTTCCTTTCCAACCTGTATTCCCTTGATATCCTTCAGTTATTTTCTTCGTCTAGCTTGAACTTTAAGGACTATATTGAATAGATATGCAGAGTGAACAACTTTGTTTTGTTCATGGTTTTAGTGGATGGCTTTGAGTTTCTCTCCATTAAATTTGGTGTTGACTATTGGCTTGCTGTAAATTGCCTTTATTATGTTTAGGTATGGTCCTTGTATTCCTAATCTCTCCAGAAGTTCTATCAGGAAGGGGTATTGGATTTTGTCAAAGGGTTTTTGTGCATTGAATGAGAAGATCATGTGTTTCTTTTTCCTTTCAGTTTATTTATATAGTAGATTACATTTCCTGATTTTTATATATTGAACCATCCCTGGATCTCTGGGAATGAAGTCTATTTGGTCATGGTAGATGATTGTTTTAATGTGTTCTTGGATCCTGTTTGCAAGTATTTTATTATGTATTATTCTCAATAAGGGAAATTGGTCTGTAATTTTCTTTCTTTGTTGAGTCTTTTTGTGGTTTTGGTGTCAGAGGAATTGTGGCCTCATAAAATGAATTTGGCCATGTCCTTTCTGCTTCTATTTTGTGGAATAATTTGAGGACTATTGGTATTAGCTCTTCTTTGAAAGTCTCATAGAATTCTAAGCTAATACCATTTGACTCTGGCCTTTTTATAATTGGCAGACTTTTAAATGAGTGCTTCTATTTACACTAGGGATTAAAGTTCTATTTAAATTGTTTTTCTGATCTTGATTTAACTTTAGTAAGTGGTTCCTATAGAGAAAAATCTCCCATTTCTTTTAGGTTTTCCAATTTCGTGGAGTACATGTTTTGAAAGTATGTCCATCTGATTCTCTGGATTTCCTCAGCTTCTGCTATTATGTCCCCCCATTTTCATTTCTAATTTTGTTAATTTTGATATTCTCTCTCCATCTTTTGGTTAATTTGGATAAGAGGTTTTCTATCTTGTTGATTTTCCCAGAGAAGCAATTCTTCGTCTGGTTTATTCTTTGTGTCATCTTGTTTCTTCTTTATTGATTTCAGTTCTCAGTTTGATTGCTTCTTGCCATCTGCTCCTCTTGGGTGTACTTATTTATTTTTGTTCTAGAGCTTTCAGGTATGCTGTTAACTTGCTAGTATGAGATCTCTCCAATTTCTTTATGTAGGCACTTGGTGCTACAAACTTTTCTTGTAGCATCTCTTTCATTGTGTCCCACAAGTTTGGGTATGCTATGTATTGTGTATTCAGTTTCAATGAATTCTAAAAATTCTTTAATTTCTTTCATTATTTTTGTCTTGACCCATTTTTTTTAAATTCAGTGTATAGTTGTTAAGTTGGCATGAATTTTCAAGTGTTCTGTTGCTTCTGTTTTTGTTGATATCCAACTTTAACACATGGTGGTCTGATAAGATGGAGGGTGTTACTTCAATTTTCTTGGATTTATTGAGAGTTGGCTTTGTGACTGAGTATGGGGTCAATTTTAGAGAAGGGTCCAGGAGGTGCTGAGAAGAAGATATATTCTTTTGTGTTTGAGTGAAATGTTCTGTAATTATATGTTAGATCCAAATAATCTCTATAAGTGCCAGTATTTCTCTGTTTAGTGTTTGTCTGGATGATCTGTCAGTTGATGAGAATGGGGTGTTGAAATCTCCCACTATCAGTCTGTGAGTGTTAATATGTGATTTAAGTTGTAGTGGTGTGTGTGTGTGTGTGTGTGTGTGTGTGTGTGTGTGTGTGTGTGTGTATGTTAAATGGATGTCCTTGTGTTTGGGGCATAGACATTAAGAATTGCAATCTTAGTAGCTAACAAAGTGACATGTTTGCATGACTAGGAGTTTGTTTTACTTAACTATCCTAGACCGTTTTAGACGGTTGGTATCAAGAGGCCAGAGCTTCACATTTTATTTTTAAGTATCTCTAGGTATGATACCATTAGGAAGCGTTACCTTTAAATTTGTATCAATATACAAAGATCTATTCAATTGTGGTTAAATATACTCTTAATTATGTATCAATATACAAAGATCAATGCCTATGTAGCCCAATACAATCTTAATATTACGTCCATATGCAAGGGTCAATACCATTGTGGCCAACTATAATCTTAATTTTGTATCAATATACAAAGATCAATACTGATGTAATCCAATACAATCTTATTTTTGCACAATAAACAATGGTCAATACCACTTTAGCCAAATATACTACTAATTTTGTATCAATATACAAAGGTATAAGGGCATATTCAATAATCTGCCCCTTCTTCTTGGACCTTCCTGTGCTATGTCAACCATCTGTTGGACTGAAAGGGGAAACTTCTGGGGGGAAGAGGGTAGAAGGGCGGGATAGGAAGGGGGAATAGGGAGGGGTTTGTTACTGAGATGTAACTTGAAGAAAAAAAATAAAGTATTTATAAAAAAAAAAAAGAAAGAAAAAAAAATAAAAAGAATTGCAATCTTTTCCAGGTAGATTTTCCTTTGAGTATGTAGTGCTTTTTCCTATCTCTTTTGATTAGTTTTGGTTTGAAGTGTATTTTGTTAGATATTAAAATGGTCACACCAGCTTGCTTCCTAGGTCTATTTGCTTGGAATATTTTTTTTTCAGAGTTTACCCTGAGGTAATGTCTCTCCTTGATGTTAAGTTATGTTTCTTGGATGCATCAAAAGAATGGATCTTGTTTTGGCACCTCTTCTGTTAGTTTGTGTCTTTTTACTAAGGAATTGATACTGAGAGATATCAATGACCTAAGACTGTTGATTTTGTTATTTTGCTGCTGCTGTTGTTGTTGTTGTGTGTGCTTCCCCTCTTTTGGTTTTGGTGTGAGATTATTAATTTCCTGTGTTTCATGGGTGTAGTTAACCTCCTTGGGTTGGAAGTTTCCTTCTAGTACCATCTATAAGGCTGGATTTGTAGATGGGTATTGTTTAAATTTTATTTTATCATGGAATATCTTATTTTCTCCATCTATGGTATTTGAAGTTTTGCTCGCATCTTGTTGTGGGGTACTTATCAGCAACTGCTTGGATCATGGCTTAAGCCAACATAAAGTCTTTATTAGCTGGTCAGGGACTATACTGCATGTTTTGGATCTCAGTGTAGCACTGAGCCTTTTTCAGAGTGAGCTTTTAACCATAAAAACCATGTGTTGGGTCGACATACTTCAGTCGGCAAGAATAGTTAGACAGAAGCGAGACTATAGAAGCTAAAAAGCAAGGTTTGTACATTTTGAGACTTTCCCAGAACTATATGGTCTTTGATGGTATGGTAAGTTGCAAGAAAATAGCCCCCGTAGGCTCATAGAGAGTCCCACTATTTGAAGATGTGACCTTGTTGGAGTAGGTGGCACTATGTTGGAGGAAATGTATCACTAAGGGGCGGGCTTTGAGGTTTCAGAAGCTCAAGCCAAGCCAGTGTCACTGTCACTTTCTGTTGCCTGCAGATCAAGATGTGGAACTCTCAGGTCCCGCTCCAGCCCCAGGCCTGCCTGCATGCCACCATGCTTCCAACCTTGATGATAATGGAATAAACCTCTGAACTGTTAGCCAGTTCCAATGAAATGTGTTTGTTTTAAGAGTTGCTGTGGTCACAGTGTCTCTTCACAACAATAGAAACTCTTCCTAAAACAGAAGGATTAGGCCTTTGTTTGAGATTTGGCAGGTGGTACTGCCTACATGCTGAGTTTTACTTTACTTCTGTCATGGAGTCAATTTTGCCCAGGTCTGGGGATTACTAAGATCTGAGGCTCTGTAACATTCCCCACTGGTCTTAGTGAATGATTAAAAAGTGGACTCATTCTGTTTTAGTTTAAGATTCAGGGCCTTCTTATTAATCCAATCAGAATGAGAATTAAAGGGCCACCCAATGCTGACAGCAGAGTGCTTAGCCAGGGGACCTAGAGAGCAGAGACTACTGCTAGTTATTTCCCCATCCATGGCAAGATTTTCTCTAATTACTCCTGATCAATTAGCATAGAAACAACAGGTTTCTCCCAAAGTCATACAAAGTTTTCTTTATCTCATGAGATGTGTAAGCCTCTCCAATTTTTCAGGACCATTTCTGAAAGGGAATCTAACAGTCATTTTAATTCAGAAACTGAAACTTTTTTTCCTTTATTTTTTATTTCTTCAAGTTACATCTCAATCACAGTCCCTTCCCTATTCCCCCTCCAGCCCCACCCTCCCACCCTCAACACCCCATCCTCTTTCCTTTTTTTTTTCTTTTAGGTTTAAGGTATATCTTATTTCCCCCTACAGTTTCCCCTTTCAGTCCAACAAATGGCTCTTTCTCTTATAATAATAAATACAATACAATACAACAGAGGTAATTAGGCCACAGTTATGAGGGTTATATGGCTTAACGTACATTCCCAATGACCAGTCCATATGTATTTGGTACCTGACTTTAACATTCTACTATCTAACCATCTCCATGAGTTTAAAGTTCTATATCTGACTCAACATTCATACTAACTTGCAACACAATTTTAAAAGTATCTTCTTAGATGTATAACACTCTCTTGACTCCTAAACAACTCAAAATTTAATTATGAGACTCTAGCTATCTGTTCTTCAACCACCTCAGAGACCTGAGAGGGATAAATATATCTGATTTTATAGGAAGTACAGGGCCTTCAGCAGAAACTGAAACTTTTAATACCTCTATGCACTGATCAATCTATCTACTTAGTTTGGAAAGCATCAGAAGAGGCACATTTAGCCAAACCAGTGGTATATGCTCACCAAGCAGTCTCAGAGGCCCAGTAATATTGTTAGCCATATGAACTAACCCATAAAGCAGATTAACAGGCATCAGAATAAGGTGGAGTGCCTAGATTAAAGATTTTGGATATTAAATAATTTAGCCCCTTATAAGTCCTCTAACATTAATTTGGGCTTCCCCAAGTCACATTGAGTTTTGTTAGTTGATAGATTGACAGCTTGGTTAGTCCCTATCCCTGTGTAGTACAGGGGCTGGGTGTTTAAGTATAGCCATCAATCCTGGATGATTTTTGGCTGGGAATGATTAATTCTACACCCAGGAACACTTCCTATGGCATAGAGTCTGATTCCCAAGGCTTTTCCTGTTTTCCAAAGGACAGAATCTTTTAAATAATTTTGTTTAGGACCCAGTTTTAATACTTTTTTTTCCAACAGAAACTCCCTTGTATTTGGCAACCAGTAATCCCAACCACAGGGCATATATAGAGTTGGAAACTCTGTACTCCGATCTTAAAAGCTAAATTCCTATATCTTTCCTTTTCTTCATATAACAAGACACTAAAAGTAGGTATCAGCAAGTAAAGGTCAAAATGGAATATAGTTTTCAGGTTTGTAGTCACACTAGCTAATACTGACCCTGTATCTGTCATCCTCAATTCCTGGGACCAGGCCTGAGGGCCATGAGGGCTAGACCATAACTCTATATTCATACCAAGTACAAATCTCAGGAGGAGGTAGAAGGGCAGGGAGTGGAAGGGCGGGCTCAGGGACCAATGAAGCCCTGATTTTAATGGATCCATAGTCTAGTGACAGTCCATTTGGTAGCAGTGTCTGTGGCTTCCACTTTCTTTACCTGGGTGAGGTGGATTCATGGTGTGATGCCAGCTATCTTCACAGCCATAGGAGTGGAGAGAATCATGTTGTGGAATTCTTTCTAAGTTGGTTTTGGTGCCCCTTTGTCCACTCGGCTGACCCAGTGTCACTGGACTGGGATAGGGATAACTGGTGGTGGTCTTGGAGGTTGGCTGGGTCTCTTGGTTAGTTCAATGATTATCCTTTATGGAGAACTGGAGGCCCTGTAGTGACTTGAGAAAAGAATGGTTAGTGAGTTCTGCTAACTATTGGTCTCTGACCCTGAGAAGCAGTGAGGGAGTTCTTCCAAGCATAATCTTACAGGGGGCTAAGTCCCCTCCCTATGCAGCAGGCCAAAACAAAACAAAGGAAGGAGACCTATCCATCCTTTGATAGACTCTAATGAGAGTTTTGTTAAAGTTTCTTTTAATGTCCTGTTAATTCTTTTTACCTGGCCAAAACTCTTAGGTCTATATGTACAATAAAGTTTTCAATCTATGTCTAAAGTTTTACCTATTAATTGAGAGGTTTTGGCTATAAAATCCAGGTCATTGTTGGACCCTGTTGTTAGGGGGAGGTTAAGTCAGGGGACCAGTTCCTGGAGGAACTTCTTAGCTACTATTTGAGCAATTCTAGCCCAGATGAGAAATGATACTACACACCCTGGGAAGGTATGTTTAAAGACTAACAAGTAACTTCATCCTCTCCCAGTAGGCCGGAGCTTGTTGAAGTTATTTTTCCGAGAGTTTGTAGGGGTGTTGGTCTCTCATTTGGACCCCTTCCTGTATAAGGGCTCTCTGTTTCTAATTCACTTAAGCACAAACTTGGCATCTGGCTGAGACATCATCAGGTGCTAGGCATACAGTCTAGGTATAACATATTTTGGTCTGAGCAACTCAGAAAATTTTGTGGACCCCAGATGATCAGCCTGGTGAAGGTTAGTTACCAATGGTCCTGCCAGTTGTTTCTGAGAGAATGTGTCCTCCATTAACCTGTGCCTTTCAGCTGTCCATTTTTTCTTTACCATGGAGTCTCAGTAATACCATGTTGTTGTATGTCCTCTGAACATCAATAGCCCCACTGTCTTGGGGCCAAACTGTTTTGGCTAAAGTAGCTACCACAGCTCCCATGTACCTGGTTTTGTTTCGTCTTTCATCTCATGACACAGGATGAACACCTGTGGATGGGCCATCAGACAAGAAGAGTATCAGGATTAATGGTGCTGGGTTTTGGAAACTGGACTCAAGGGTGGGCAAGGAGTACAGGCTGATATTGGGTCACATGGTCATTAGACAGTGAATATTCTGCTGCTTCTCACAGGAGAACTTCCAACATGTCATGAGGTGCTGTGAGTATAAGATCTAGACCCAGAGTGAACTTGTTTGCTTTCTCTCATTAAACTAGCAGTAGCCGTCATAGCTCTTAGAATTTTGGGCTATCCTGCGGCCCCATGGTCCAATTGTTTCAATAGGTATGTCAATGTCACAGGACATTTCCATGACCCTAAAGTTTGGGTTACAACCTCGTTTGTCTTGTGTTTAGTTTCAGTCTAGATTAGGGGCTTAATATTCCCGCCATCTCTCCTACCACCCTTGAACTGGAGTATAGAGGCCTTGCTATTTCCACAAACTGGTATTCAGAGGCGGCGATATCCTGTTACACCTGTCTTTCAAATCTCAAACTCTCTAGCTTGTCTCTTAAGTCTTTGGAGTTGGGATCTGAAGGATGACAACGATCCTACTCTGAGATAGGCTCCTTTTGTCTCCCCTCAGCTTGTAGCCAAAATAGGTAGCCTCTGATGTTCAAATTTGGGAGTTCTTAGCTGACGTGTTGTAATTCAAGGTCTGTAACTCTGGCAGCAATCCCTATGGAACCATTTTCCCGGGAAACTTACCACAGAAAGGCAGGAAGTCTGCACTTAGTGTCTTTAAATCCTGGGCAACCTAGTCCAGGTATATTGCTTACTGTATCCTCAAAAAGCAAAGATGTGTCAAAGGAAGGCTGAAGAACACACCTTTCAGGTCCAAGATATTGTATATTTGTTTCTCTGGACAAATCAGACTCATGAGAATCAGAGGTCTGGGGTTTCTTCACAGGCAAGAGAGGCGTCTCTTCAAGACAGGCAATATGGATTGCAATTTCTCCTTGTGTTTCCAAGGTCATTGAATATTGTTTAATCTGGACAGAGGTAGCTGAACTGGTTAATTGAATAATAGAGGAGCTTGGTGTTGGGGCAGCCCTGAGACACTGATTTCTTCTGACCAAGGGTGAAATACCAAAATTTTGGTAGATAGCTGTAAGTCTAGCTATGTCTCATCATCAGAGTAGGTGATGGTGACTTTCAGGTCCCGAAAAAGATCTTGTGCCAATCAGTTCTCGGTTGTTAAACATCCTTTAAGCTATCTCCAGCAACTGGGACCCACTTATACCTTTAAATTTTTCTAACTTTTATAACGTCTTTTCTGTTATCTGGGGCCAACTAGGTGACAGAGGAAATCTTTTTAGTAGCTTTCTTTAATCCTTTTAATCCTTTAAAAAGGACTTAGGCAAAGTTGTTTCAAGTTTCCTCAGTCAGTGTTGGTCAGAAGGGAAAATCCATTTTGCTCAGACTGTGTTGTCTGGCAGTAATCTCCCTACCCAGCCCAAGGGTGTTTATTTTTATTTTGTTTTGTTTTTACTTTATTTTAGAGAATGGTGGGTTTTATGGATCATTGGTTGAAAAGAAGACATAAATCATAAAAGAGAAAGGAGTAGAACTTTCTCTTTTCCTTCTGCTCAGCCAGGGGAACTTTCCCCCTTCCCTAGGGCTCGTTAGAGTTAGAGCAGGCACAGAGTAGAGTAGAGACATGCTTACCTGGGGGAACTATTTCCCCTTCCTTGTGTGCATTCTGCTTAGATGGCAGGGGCGCTAGATGAAATGCCTGACCTCTCCCCACCTCCACACAGGGACCAGTCCCAACTGCGAGCAGGAGTTAAGTAACAAAGCAAGCAAGTGGGACAGGTAGAAGTTTTGGGGGTTTCTCTGGGTGACCTTGTAGAGCCCAAAGGATTTGGGTCCCCATCAGGAGAGGGCACAGGTCTTAAGCCAGGGGAATATCAGAGAAATCTAAGGACCAATACAGGTAAACAGAACTGACAAAACACACACACACACACACACACACACACACACACACACACACACACACGGAAAGACACACAGGGACACAATACACACATAGAGACATAGTGAAGACAACCAGGGGAGGCTAACACACATTCACACACCTGAACAGATGCAGAGATCCAGTGACATCTCACATGAATCCCAGAAACTAGATCAGCTGCTGTGTCCAACCTCTCTTATGTGTCCAAACAGAAGACACCTTAACCAGACTTATCTCCAGAGGTGACAGACCAGGTAACTTTCTAATTTGTTTCCGTTTGGGGTGGAGGTGTCAGATCCCTCTGAAGTATTAGGCAGCAATTGATCAAAGGGAGCCCTGGGGAACCTGGAACATCTCAGGTTGCACACCTAGGAGGCCCCTGACCACAGCACTTTTCCTTTCTCCAAGGGACTCTGAGACTGACCCCCCACCCCCAGTGTCTCTAGGTCTAGTCTTCAGGATCTCACTGCGGTCTCCAGAAATGTTGTAGAGTATTTATCAAAGAAGACTGCAAAGACATGAGTTTAAGCTAATAGAAAGTCATTATTAGCTGGCTGGGCGTTTGGGATCCAAGTGTAGCACCTTTCCCAGGGTGAGCTTTTAAGCACAAAAAAAATAAAAAAAAATACATAGTCTGTATTGACATACTTCAATTAACAAGAACAGTTAACCAGAAGTTAATTACAGAAGCTAAGAAGCAAGGTTAGTATATTTTGAGACTTTCCCAGAGCTATACAGACTTTGAAGGATTTGGCTTTTGTTTTAATTTTGGCAGGTAGTGGTGTCTCCATGCTGAGATTTTTTTGTTTGTTTATTTATTACTTCAAGTTATATTTCCATCACAGTGCCCTCCTTCCACCCCTCCCTGTTTAACCCTCTCACTCTCTCCTCCGTTTCCCACCCATCCCACTCCCACAATGTGGAGTGTCCCTATGACACTGATAGCCCCTCTGAGTTTAACAGTCATATGAGGGCTAAGAGCTTCCTCTTGCACTGGGGGCTTACACAGTAGCACCCTTAATGCAAATTGTGCCATTAATAGGTAACAAAGTCTATATTCCTGTTCCTTTTGGTGTGTTGGTTGTAGGATAGTTATCCTGTAATATGTGGCTAAAATCCAATTTTAAGTGAGTAGATGCCATGTGCATCTTTCTGAGTCTAGGTTAGCTCACTCAGGATGAACTTTTCTAGTTCCATCCAGTTGGCTTCAAATTGCATGATTTCCTTGTTTCTGGCAGCTGAGTAGTATTCCATTGTGTAAATGTACCACAATTTTTTTATCCATTCGTCTGTTGAGGGACATCTGGGTTGTTTCCAGTTTCTAGCTATTACAAATAAGGCTGCTATAAACATAGATGAGGATATGTCCTTGTGGTTTGGTGGGAAATCGTTTGGGTGGATACCCAGAAATGGTATGGCTGGGTCTTGAGGTAGGGCTATTCCAAGTTTTCTAAGATATCGCCAGACTGATTTCCAGAGTGGCTGTACAAGTTTTCACTCCCACCAGCAATGGAGGAGTGTTTCCTTTTCTCCACAACCTTGCCAGCATGTGCTGTCATTTAAGTTTTTGATCTTAGCCATTCTGACCTGTATGACATGGAATCTCAGAGTTGTCTTGAGTTGCATTTCTCTGATGATTAAGGATGTTGAACTCAATGTCTTACTGCCATTAGAGATTCCTCCTTTGCGAATTCTCAGTTTAGCTCTGTTTCACATTTTTTGATTGGATTATTTGGTTTCTTGGTGTTTAATTTCTTGAGTTCTTTATAAATTATGGATATTAGCCCTCTGTTGGAAGTGGGATTTGTAAAGACCTTTTCCCAATCTGTAGTTTGCCATTTTGTTCGAATGATAGTGTCCTTTGCCTTAGAGACGCTTGTCAGTTTCATGAAGTCCCATTTATTGATTGTTGGTCTTAAAGCCTGAGCTATTGGTGTTCTGTTCAGGAAATTGTCTCCTGTGCCAACGAATTCAAAGCTTTTCCCCACTTTCTCTCTCTTTTTTTTTAAAATAATTTATTTATTGTTTCTTCAAGTTACATCTCAATCACAATCCCCTCCCTACTCCCCACTCCAGTCCCACCCTTCCACCCTCCTCCCCCACAACCCCCCATCCTCTTCCCTTCTTTTTTTTTTTTTTT
>CAJQZJ010001694.1:4094625-4115309 GCA_907164525.1 Lophiomys imhausi | reverse complement strand
GTGTGTGTGTGTGTGTGTGTGTGTGTGTGTGTGTGTGTGTGTGTGTGCATGTGTTTGTGCATGTGGTATATGAGTGTGTATGTGCATATATGTGTGCATAGTGCATGTTTGTGTGGTGTATCAGTGTGTATGTGTCTGTGTGGTACATGAGTGTGCATGTATGTCTGCACGTGTATGTATTGTATGAGTGTGCATGTGTGTATGTGGTGTATGGCTATGTGTGTTTGTAGTATATGAATGTGCATGTATATGTGTGTGGTTTATGAGTGTGTGCATGTGTATATACAGGTACACCCATGCACACTCATCCATACAGGCACATGTGGAGGTCAGAGGTTGATATCAGGATGCTTCCTCTACTGCTCTCCACATTATTCTTTGAGGCAGAGTCTCTCACTCAATCTGAAGTTTGCTGGTTTGGTTAGTCTGGCTGACAAGTCTCTCCCCTCCACCTGCTAGAATTACAGGTGCACACTACCATGCCCAGATTTTTGTGTAAGTGCTAGGGATGGAAACTTAGGTGCTCAGGCTTACAGAATAAGCACTTCATCCACAGAGCTATCTCTCCAGCCCTGTCATGTGCGTCTTCATAGGAGAATTTCCCAGATTCAGCTTTATTTATGTTTACAGACAGAAAGCTGTCTGTTGCACAAATTGTAAAACAAAGCAAAACAGAATTCCACCCCCAACCATAAAGACGTTGTATTTTCTTGGATAACAGGGAAATCTACGCCATTCTGGACCTCCGTAATCAGATAACAACAGTAGGCCCACGGTATGGGAGCCTCCACTGTCCTCCCACACTGATGTAGACATGGCTTTCTAATCAGGGCCTCTATTGATACTGCCATGGGGAGCCCTGGGCCTCTGAACAGCACCTCTCTCCATTATACAAAGAGTTGGTATGCTGGCCTCCACCCTGCTACTTTCAAGTCTTTCTTGGCTTTAATTCTTTACCCTAGACCCTTCACCATCCCAGAACCACTGGCAGGTACTCCTGAGGTATACTGGCTTTCAAAGGCAGTGCTTTAAGATGCTGATTAGCAGCCAGGCTCTGGTGGTGCACTCCTTTAATCTCAGCACCTGGGAGGCAGAGGCAGGCAAACATTTGTGAGTTTGAGGCCAGACTGGTCTACACAATGAGTTCCAGGACAGCCAAGCCAATACAGAGAAACCTTATCCTGAAGAAAAAAAAGGAGGGGGGGGGATTCTGATTAGAGGCTGAATATAGGAGGGAAAAGAGATTTGTGAAAACAACTGAACAGCTGAGCAGGGTTTGACCCATGTGAACAAGTGAATACCATTGCCTGAAATTAAATTAAAATGTTGGTATAGATCAGATAATAACAATCACAAAATCTATAAACTACAGAAGTTCCAGGACTTACTCTGTCAACCCAGGATTTCTAGAAAGCTAAGGTTTACTTACTAGATGGAATCACAGGCAAATTGAAACTGTATCATAAAGTGTTAAAATGTGATTAACATATTGCAGGTAGAAAAGTATAAAGTCCATTGCCCTGTGGCTCTTCAGTGCTAGTGTCTTCACCATCAGCTGTTCATGGTTTCTCTGCATCCCTAATGAAAGCAGGAAAGTTGCTTAGCCTGGGTTTATTGAGAGAAGTCGCTGCCTGTGGTATGGATGTGGGTTATGATGTCAGGGACATGTGTTCTCTGCCGCTTGCATAAGTCCACTGAGGCATTCCTTGCTCAAGTCAGCCAAGCTTATTACAGATGGACAATAAGACACACTGCCTGGGATTCACAGAGAGCTGGTCCCCCAAGGCTCAGGAACCTGCCCTAGAGTGGTAGCATCTTGTATGTGCATGTCTCACCTTGGACTGCAGCCCAGGGACTCAGAAGGCACTTTGTCCTGGCTTTTCTACTTTGATGCCATGAAATGTTAAGTACCCTCTTATTCTGGGAGAAATGAGGACATAGCTGAGGCTGTCCTGGCCCGTTCTCCCTTTTCTAACACACAGTTCACAGTACATTCTACAGTCACTCAGAGAACAGTGAGGCAGGGGAGAGGTGGGTCAGCTAAGGCAACCTATGGGCCTGTCCTCCTACAGTAGGGTCATTGTCGTTTTTGCTGAAAATCACCAGAAATAGAATAGCAAGATGTTGGAAGAATGGGCCTAATCTTATGAGTCAAAAAAGAGTGGCCGGGGCTGGGGAGTAGCCCAGTGGTAGAGCATGCTTAGAGCATTGTGAAAAGGCTGCCTAGTGAAAGACACTTCAGGAGAGAATCCCAAGACTTGGGCCTTTCTGAAGAAGCTATACAGATGTCTCCACAGCCTTCACTTCTGCCAGACCCAGAGAGCTGACTGGAATGGTAACTCCTTGGGCAAGGTATTTCTCACCCACCTTACTTGTTCTCTCCTGTCTTCAGCTCCCACTGACTCTGGAAAGAGTAAATGGAAGGAGATAAGAGGAAGAAAGTTCCAGAAAAACTTATGCCTTCTTCTCATGGTAGGGCTCATCTGAAGACAGCATGAGTCAGCTGACTGGATAGGGTTTCCATGTTACAACATGAACCAGGTGATGGGATAGGGTTTCCATGTTTAATGAAAGGAAGAGTTTAATTCATATTTTCAGTTAAATGTGCTAATATTTGGAAGCAGGGTATGTGTTAACTTCTACCATTTTCAGAGTGTGTATTACCTCCACAGAAATACCATGGGCTTCTATTCTTTCAGGGAGAGTGGAGGATAATCACTGGTGACTTGTTTCTCACCCCAAAGTTTCTCGGAAGCTAATGTCTATTTACTTAGAGAGCAAAAATAAAGTTGTGGTTTGAATGTGAGTTCTACTTGGTCACCACACCAGAAATAATATTAATGGGAAGGAAAATAGAGTATAGTGGAAGGACAGTGTGTGAGTGGAGTGAGTAAGAAACTATGCCCCTGTTTCAGGGCCTTTCAGGGTAGCCTTGTCCTTGTGCTCGCTCAGTGACATTTATGTGACCCAACATCCCTGTCCCAGGACAGGCTGAGGGACTTTTATCTTCTTGACTTTGTGCTATTTCCCACAGACGAGCTAAGGTGCTCTAGTCTCATTTCTGTTGCTGTGACAAAGATCCCAACAACTAGTTGCGGGGTGAGGATGGGGCAGGTTTATTTTCGTTCCCAATTCTAGGCTACTGTTCATTTTGTGGAGGAAGTCAGGGCAGCAGGAACTTGAGTACCTGCTCATGTCATATCCACAGTCAAGAACAAAGACAGAAGAATAAACGGATTCTTGTGTGTTTGCTTGCTGCCAGCTAGCTTTCTCCTCTCTCCTCCTGTTGGACACCTGGCTAGAGAATGGTGCCCCCCTGAAATTGGCTTATTCTTCTTCCCAACCCCACAGGCAAGCCTATAAGCCAACTTGATCTAGATGATTGCTTGTTAAGCATTTCTTCCCAGCTGATTCCAGATTGTTACGTTGACAGTAAAGCCAGCACAGCTGTCAGAGGACTGACGTTCAGGTGTGGCAGTGGAAAGCTTTTTCGAGAGGGACAGTATGAATCCGTCCCGCTCACTACTGTACTGTCCACCCCAAGCGCCTGGAATAAGACCTATTCAACCAACAGACACTATACATGTGCTCAGTGTCTCTTCTCTCAGGACAAATGGTGGCTTGACTCACAATGCCTGGAACTGATGAGTCTCAGTTAATATTCACACATGAGTAGCAATTGCTTTTAGAAAGAAAAGGGAAACATGTTATACCCATTAAAAAAAAAAAAACAAACCAAAAGTCAGATAACGTTTATAATTGACTGCATTGGATCTGTGTGTCAGATTTAGAATGCTTGGTTGCTCCTACTTCACACAAATTTAAAATTTACATTCTGTATCTTTTTTTAAAGTTGAAAATGCGATCACACTTGGCAAAGATTTCTCTATTTCACAGTGCAGAAAATTATCTGATCTCAAACAGGTCAACTTCTAGATATGTATGTAACATATCTCTTTCTCCCCTTTCACTACTGGACAGCCAGGCTCATTTCTTGAGATTCCTCCTCCACAGTCAATGGTCTGTCAACTGGAGTGTGGGAGTAAGGCTCAATCAGTGAGCACAGCTTGTCTCCTGATTCCTGGGATCTCACTTTTCATCTTAAACTTTCCCCCCACAGAGAAAAAAGGTCAGGCTTGTTTTAGTTTTAAACATCTCTGGGATTTGGATACAAATGGCATTCAGGGTTGAATTAGGGTTGAAATTAGCATTTTAAATGTCTTGAATGTTCAGTCAACCTAACTACACATTCCCCAGTTCAGCCCTGTTTTTGAGATGCTCCAGTACTATGGCACCTCCACGGTTAACTTCCCAGGAGCCAGACCTGATTTTGAATTTGATTCTCTTCCTCATTGTGTCATTGTGTGAGTTGGGTAAAGAATGAAACCCGCGTGAGACCCAGTTTTCTCTTTGTTTGCTAGGATTAAGTAGGCGCTTTGTGTGAAGGTGTAATGGAGAGCCATCTACAAGGAAAAAACTCAGTTCGTGTTGATTAAGTTCATGGATATATTTGAAAAACTGTTTCTATAAAGTAATTGAATTAACAGTTGGGGAGGCGAGTGTTGAGAATTTTAGGAGCATCTAATATCACTAATAGTGACATTTATTTATCAATAGAACATGTCAAATGTCCTGCGTAATTGTAATTGAGGGATTAAAGAAAATGATCTTTGTGTTTTTAATTTCAAAGATAAGTTCATAGCGCGCCACCTACTGTCAAGAGGAAGAATCACTTCTGGACTATTTTGAATAGCAAAATAAATAAAATGCAAGGGTGTTTCCTTTGGTGTCTTTTCCAGTACAGATGGCCACTCTGTCATTTGCTTGAGAAATTTACATTATTTTTGCAAAGCTCTATGAAGTGTTTTTGAAGTATCAAATATCACTATATTAATCTTTTTACTGACTGGCCCCTGTCATTGTATCAGTTTAAATGATCAGTATCAAATTGAACTAGTGACATAAAAGGACAGGTGATCTCCACTGAGTATCTCTCTTTACTCAGAAGGTGGATGATTAACTGGACACATGCTAATCAGTAGCTTTTACTCCACTGTAGAAAACATACTTCAATCTCCAGGTTGATCATAGGGTTCTGAGACTACTCGGAGAATCTGGATGTTGTTCACCCCACACTGGACCTCCGTGGGACAGCCCAGGTCCCAAAGGCACCAAGAGCACAGCCAGATGAAAGTTATCTACTGTGTCCATATGTTATGGACATGGTTATTACATATGCATCTATACAGAAACATACAGAAAGCATTAAATATGTATTCCTACTAGCAAACCATTGGTATGCATGTATGTGTGTATATTTATATGCTTTATATACCATTTTAATTTTTTTGTCATCACATGTGTTTGCATATCTGTGTGTATACACGTCACATATTTAGGCAAATAAATGAACAAATCTTCATGAAGTACATTTCCCAGAAGCTTTTTTGATTATTATAAAATTCACATAACATAAAATGCATTATTCTAACCACCCAGAAGAGTGCAATTGTGTATTTAGTACTTTCAGAGGTTTGTGCAGCTGTATCTATGATCCATTTCTAGAACTTTTGCCACCATAAAAATAACCTATATACCCATGAACAGTTGTTCCCCTTCTCCCTCAGGCCCTTGGCAAATGCTTGTCTTCAACTTGCATCTCTGTGAATATGCCCCTTACTGATGTTTCATGGAAGTGGATGTCCACACCGTGTAGCCTTCTCTGCCTGGATTCTTTTCTATAACAGTGTTTTTAAGGTCCATTCATTGGGCAGTGTGTATCGGTTTTCAGTCTTTTCATAGCTAAGTCACATTCCATTGCATGACCACGCCGAAACTTGTGTACACACTCATGGATGTTTTGTTGTTTGCATTTTTGTGGGAATGTGACCTTGAGTGCTGTTTTATATGAATACCCTTTTTGTATTCAAATCTATGAATACACTTGAATACAGGTTTTGTTTGAATACCTCTTCTGTAGCCTTTTGGGTGTATACTTAGGAGTAGACTCTGTGGCTGTATGCTGCTCTGTTCTAACTACCAAAGTCTAAATTACTGAAAACTGCCAAACTCTTCTCAGTGGTGGCTATAGTATTTTATTACCAGTACTGTATGCATATCCAACATCTGCCTACCTTCAATTCTATTGTCTTTTGAGTATAGCTCTCCTAGGGGTGTGAGGGGGGTCTCTTACTGTATTTTTGGTTTTTATTACCTTAATATCTAATGATACCACATGTACTTTCATGATCTTATTGGTCATTTGCATATTTCGTTATTGGTGTTTCTATTCCAGTCTTTTGCCCTCAATGATTTTCTAAATGAATTAAAAAGATGAGACTAGGACAGAGAAACCATGACTGGGCTCCATGAGGTTGTCAAGAGCAGAACCTACTCAGTAAATAGGGTGAGGGAGCCCAGGCACATCTTAGCAGCTGCTTTAAGTCTCTTGAAGAGATGGAATGCAACTTAGTATTGTTCATCCATTCAGGGGTCATTTGTGGCCTATGTAGGGTCACTGTTGCTATGGAAACCACAGGGCAATGTGGGGTCATAGTCTCAGGAAGGTGCTGCTCCCTGTTCCTTCCTATCCTGTGTCTATTGTCTCTGTGCTCCGTCTCCCTCTGTTTTCCCGCTCTCTGTTTCTACCCTGAGCTCTGTTCCTTGCATTGTTACACAAATCCTGATGTCATACACTACAGGAAATTATCTGTTTGGTTGGCCACTGGACCCATACTGGTATCTCCCAAGGCTGGCCTTTTGCACTATATATTCCCATAGCCTTTGTGTGGTTACAGGTATTCCCACCCGAGGAAGCCAGGCCAATCCACAGCCTACCTGTGAGGAGCTGACAGAGCTCTGAGTTGAAGGAGCTGCCAAGGGTGAGGCAAGCATGGAGGGTCTTTATGGGCTACCTACTGCAATATTCCAAATATCCATAATTTACACATGTATCTCCTTTGATGCTGTAACAAATGGGTTTGTATTAACTGGTTAAAGCCAGAACAGTTACCTTATAATTTTGAAGGTTGGCTATCTGACAGGAATCCCTGGCTCATATTAAGAAACTGGGTGCTCTTCAGGACACTCTGGGGAGGATGTCCTGCTTCCACAGCTGTCAGAGGGCACTATCTTCCTTTTTATGTAGCTGTGTCTCTCCCACCTGCTTCCGCCACTATGTGGCTTTCTCTGTTTTTTTGAACTTTCTATATTCCTTTCAAATGGACCCTTGTGGTAGCATGGGTCCCATCTGGATATCTAGGAAAGTCTCCCTGCTCTGGGATCCTAACCATACTGCAAAATTTTACTGCCCTGGAAGGCAGCATCATGGTTCTGAGGGCTGACTCTGTGGACATTCTCTAGGACAATTATTCATCAGTCCACTACAAGGTGCCTGCAAATAAGAAAAGGCATAGCCAGGATTTTAGCCTTTAAACACAATGTGGAACAATTCAGAAGTGTGTGCAGTTGAAAGTTTCTAGTGTCCCTCTCTCTATTTTATTTGCCGATCTGTAGTTTATATACAACCCTGTTGCCTTCATTTTAACGTGTTGGAAATGATACATAAAGACTCTAACCCCATCTAAGTATTTTTTTTTCTTTTTTGGCAAAATTAATGAAGTAGATTTTTCACAGGGATTAAACAATTCTAAAGGTAGATCACCCTGGGGGTATCTTAGCTGGTGGTGAAGGTATACTGTTAAACTACTTATTTATCATTTATTTATTTATTTATTTATTTATTTATTTATTTATTTATTTATATTTCTATCTACCTTCCAATCCACCAACTTGAGGGAGAAAGAGTATTAACAGGGGCAGAAGATGTAGCCCTCTTTAGTCGTAGGTCCTTGTAGCAATTTGTCAGGATTCCAGCAGACCAGTCATGCAGCATTCACTGGAACAAGTGTCAGCAGCAAAGGAACACGGCAGTCAGTGGCAACAGGAGCACAGCTAACTAGGAAACCAGCGGAAGTTTTGGGGAGCACCAGCAAGGACAACTGAAGAAGCAGAGGCTCTCATGGCCCCAAACACGGCCTGTCCTCTTCAGTCCAACCTGGACCACAGTCTTCAACGGCGAAAGCAGCAGTAAGATTTGACAAAATGTTGTTTGCAGTATTTTGAAAGGAAGCAGCGATGAGGAACAAAGGCCCCTCCAAGTGTCTGGGGCCTCCATTTACACCTCACCAAAATCTGCTCAAGATTGCTGACCAATTGGCCAACCTCGTGCCGTCCACAGGAGGTATCTCCTGTTGACCACGATCATGCACTCTCCAAGGAGTCTGTCCATCAAAGGATGTTCTCCAGCAAAGGGCATGTTTGCCACACGTGACAATATGTGGCAAAACATCACATGCTCTTCCATCAGGATGTTTTGCATGTCCTTCTCACGAGTCTGTTTTTCAGCAGTGGACATCCCCACACCCCACACTTGAGACCAAAACAAAACAAAAAAAACCATATTCATTCAGCACAATCATGTTTCTAAAGAAATCAAAACTTCCACCACACAGTGGATTCACTAATATTTAAGAGATTGCAGTGTGCTATGTTCCTCTAGATAGAAGATGAGTGGACAGCCCATTTCTCCTTCGTAAAGAGCTGCAGGATCCTGGTTCTCAGACATCACCTTTATCCTGGACTCTGATTCTCAATCAAATCACTTCCCATGAAATTTGTCTTTTCCCCACATGGGTCATGTTCCCAGGACACTGGAGATAGTGTCAGACTGTATACCAGTCCAGAGGTGTTTGGCTGGTTAGACTCTTTCTAGAGCCAACCCATGTTGAAAACAATGGGATGGGGTGTTGCCTATACAGAGAGATTAAACACCTTGTGTTTTTTTTTTTTCCTTCAAATATTTGTCTAGGGAGTAGACAGGAAGTGAGGCTTATTTGAAATGTCTTATAAGCTCTAAGTATTTCTCTGGTGAAAAGACTGATTTCTATTTCTGCTCAAATACTATTCTAATTCCACTCTTGGACCCTACTAGAATCAGGCTCAGCAGGAATGTTCACATGTGTGTGCATTTACACACAGACACAGACACACTCCCTCTCTTTCTCTCTCTCTGTCTCTCTCTTCTATTCACCTTCCAGTTCACATTTATCCTTGCTGTGTCTCCAGACGTTGAACCCAGAACACAAACACATGAAAGTTGCCGTCTACCTGTTTTAACTGGAGAAATGGCTGGGGTCATGTTTTGCTCCCTGGTGTTCATCTGTCAGACAAAATGCAGCTAGCTTGCCCAGGCCTGCCAGTGGTCTGCCACTGTGCTCTAAAATCACCATTTTCCTTGATTCTCCCAGCATCCCAACTCTCCTAAGCACATTCTCAACTCATCCCTTATTTCACCCAACTCCGTCAAAGCTGATTTCCAGAGAATACAGCATGGCAGCAGATATCTGGCCCAGAGAAAATTTTAAATTTCCATTTCTAATGAACAAGTCCTTCATTTTCTAGCCTTCTAGCTTTTTGAGGGTGATCTCTATTTAGTTGTAGGCCAAGTTCATAGGCTGCCTTCTCCTTTAGGGGCTGTGTGATGTGTTGGCTGTATGCTCCATTTGCTTCTTTCCATCATCTGTAAAAGGAGAGAGAGAGAGAGAGAGAGAGAGAGAGAGAGAAAGAGAGAGAGAGAGAGGAAAGGAGAGAAAACAATGTGCAATGTTTGATTCTAATTGATTTGTTTGGCAGACTGTTAGCTTTAGAAACCCTCACTTCTCACTTTATTGCCTTCTAACTCATGATCCCTAACAGATGCCATTTTCTTCAGAGTCTGATTTTAAAGTATGGCTTATGTATATATTAAGCCTTTTTTGTTTGTTCTCCTCCTGACAATTAGATGCAAACAAAGACTAAATGTAGAATACCTTTCTGGAGCCCACTTCTTCCTGAAAAGAATCTCTCTTGCTCTGTCTTCTGCTTCAGACCCCTGAGCCGCTCTGGCCCTGAGTTATATAGAAGGTAACTTCCTGCATGCAGACAGCAGCAACAGACCACAGCAGGAGGGTAGCTTGGTTGGAGTTTAGGAGACTTGACCACTTACTTGAACATTATTGAATTCAATCAGATCACTCTTCCCTTTGCGGCTGGCACACTTGTCACTTAGGAAGGATGCTGCTTTTATTTTGTAGTTGTCATAGTGAACTGACTATTCAGTTGGCTCCTGGGCAAGGAATCTGAGGACAACTGCTCTTCTGAATGAGATTTGTTTTGGAGTCAGAGCCTAGTGACTGTGGGGGCCACGACCAGACCTTGAGATAGGAAAGCATTTAGGAGGCTGCAGTCTCTTGCCAGAGAAAGCATGATGAGGCCTGAAAAAGAAAGAGAGGCTTCGCTTTAAAACCCAGAGAGAAGCTTCATGAAGAGAGATAGCTGACCCACCATGGATGGCACGGTGGGGCTGAAGGGAAGATGAGAAGAGAGAGAGGGAGAGACAGAGATGGGAAGGAGAGAGCTGTTTCAGAGAACTCCTTCACTTTTATGATTTTCCTCAGGATGTGGGGAGTCCTTTGCTTGTGGGTGGGGCAGAGGATGAAGAATGTTGGTTTGCTGTAGAGTTAATTAAGTAAATTACATTGGGTACCATTTGTAGAAAATGGATAATTAAATTATTTGCAATATTTAGATTAGGGTTAATTGGTCGGTGGTGTTAATCCTTAACCCGCCTTTATAAATGAGCACACAGACACCTGATGGATTTTAACAAGTCTTGGCCTGGATTGAGCAATCTTGGCCCATCTAAGCTAGCTCATAATTCTATCCCTGAATAAAGCCCCATATAACATACATACATCCCCTGGGCTGTTATTCTCCATGCTCTGATGATGTTCCAGACCATGTGGAATGATCTTTTATCTACCCCTTGGCTTGTGCCGTCTTTCCTGCTCTTGGCTTCTTCTCTTTCTGGAGGCTGCTTCTACACAAAATCCTCTTTGCTTCAGAAGTCCAAGCACCTTAGTCCTGCCTACCTCTGACTTTCTTCTTGACGAAGAAAAAAAATCATGTCTTAGTGTGTCTAAAGTTCTGAACCTAAATATTTTTTTTATCATATCCTGTATTTATGATAAGATGGGAAGAAGAAGCCTCCATCCAGTTTCTTACCTGACACCTGCTGGAATTTCTAGTCACTATTTAAAAATCTGTTCATAGTGACACAGGCATGTGTGTCTTCTTACGTGGGGACTGTGCCATCATATTATGCCATCATATTATGTGATGCAGACTTTGTGGCCAGTTGTTGCATGAAGTCTGCATTTCTTGTGATGACTCATGGAGGCCATTCCCAGGCAGCATTTAATCTTAAGACATATTTAAATTTCTAAGATGTATAACAAATCCTGGTTAGTTAAAATGTTCTTTACTTTTGTTTGTTTTTAACTTTTGGGTTGGGGCACATATTGAATGGGCTGGCTGGAGATGGAGGCCCTAGGGAGCCTTCTCTTGAGGGATTGCTTTGACTCAACTCTATGGCTGCTTAGTAGCTCTCCCCTCCCCCACAGTGCCCATTCTGCACCTGCAACCAGAGAACGGAGTGATGGTAGTGCTGTCTTGTTTCTTATCAAGAGCAGTGTTCATACTTCTGTGCTGTGCTGAGCCTATGAAAAGACAAGAAAACCAGTAGTCTGTCGGTGTGAAAAATGGCTAACATTGTGTGAATCCATAAATAGAATGAGGAATGCTGTGTGAAACCAAGAGCAGTAGCCGTTCACTTTCCTGTTGTTAGACTCACGCTGTTCAGTTCCACCGTGGCACAGACAGCTCCATCCGCACATCTGTGGGCCCAGCCTGCATCCGTGGGAGAGAGATGCCTTAAAACCCTGGCTTACTTTCATCCTCTGCTCACCTGTGCTGTATGCCAAGAGCCTCAGTGCTTCCTCGGCGCCGCGTGTGGGACTTCACCTCACAGCAGCACACTGTAGTTTTTGGTTAATTTTGGGGAAGTATACCAGAAGGATTCTGTGAGCCACTGACTTTATTCCTCCAGTGTTTAGCTACCCAGGCTTTCCATACACACAGCAGGGCAAGTTTTGATCCTGAAGCCTGCCAACCCGTGACGTCCAGGCCACTTGGTGGAACTCACAAAAAAGACAGAACATCACAGCTGGGGCATTCAGTTATGTTTTACCCCACACAAATAGGACCCTGAATCCAAACCATGGTGTATTATAAAAGTATTAAAAGTGACAACAGGTGCTCCTCTGTGTGCTTCCATAATGTTCTGTCAGCAACTTCTTCTCACAATGAGCTATAAACTTAACCTGTGATGAAAAGTATTTTAACTAAATTCCAGAAAAATCATCAATAGTGGGGAAATGACCTTCTATAGTTAAGAGATGTGACCAAACAAGCTTAGAATGAACTTCAGGAGGGAAAGCCAGTGACAGTGTACATCCCTCTTGCATACAGCCTGCTTAACATAGCTAAGACAACACTAGAAGGAAGGTTGTCTCAAATTTCTTTATTTTATTTGTAAATGGACATTGGTTATCAGAATATATGCTATGCAGGCATTTCTCATGCCCAGATATTTTTCACTGCCCCTTACATGGTTTTTTTTGTTCATATTTTAAGAAGCAAAAACAAAACATTAGCTGTAAGAATCCCTCAAAACATCCCTATTAAATGTCCATAAGAATCCAGTTCCTTCAATATATAGATAGAAAAGTGTATTTTTTTTAAAAAGGAAAGTCAGATATAATCAAATGAATAAATGGTCTCCTAATGGTTGACAGTATCGTCAAAATTCCATGCAGCCTACCACAAGCCTGCTTCTGTCCTTTCTTGGTTCAGCACTTCTGGCACTGCTCACAGTCTATGACCTCCAGGGTCAGAGCTTTGCTCCTAGACTCCTGTAGTCTGCCTGTCTTTCTGGCCATAGGTCACAGGAACCTGTTCTTCATCTTCTGTAATGGTCCACCCCAAGTTGTTTCATTGCTGATTTCTTTACAGTCCTCACCATTTAGGGGCACTAAGAACTCCTCAGAGCAGTCTTCCCTGCCAACGCTCAAGGGTTTCTCTATTTCTAGGCCTTTGTTTTATTTACTACGTTGGTTTTCTTACAAAGGGTTGTAATGTATATTGTGTTTCACCCTTAACTCAAGATTTAAGAGTCATTTACTTGGGAGGGGCAGATGATAAAGAACATTGGTTTGCAAATCCCTCTTACATCCTGAGGAAGGTAGAGACCACAGTTACCGAGTAGACAAGGGCTCCTTCATCTTCCTCCTACTCTGCCCCCCTCCTTATTTTTTTCCTTCTCTTTTTCCTTATTTTTTCTATTTATGTTTTGACCTTGATTTGTTTTTAGAAGCTTTAAGTATGGCACACACAGAATTTAGGATCTATCTATCTATCTATCTGTCTGTCTATCTATCTATAATTTATCATCTATCTATCTATCTATCATCTATCTATCTATCTATCTATCTATCTATCTATCTATCTATATTCCTGAACTTTTGACTAAAATAAAGTATAAAAAACATCCACTGATATGAGGGCAACAAATCTTTTCCCACATAAAATGAAAATGTTTTGAAACATTTACTAAAGTTGATATGTATATTTAAAGTTTATGTAACAGTAGTAACAATTTTAGGTGTAAGCTGAGAAGATTATGGACTGCTTTCTTTTTGGTTGAGTTTACTTTGTTTTGAGAAAAGCTTTCCAAACTGACTCTGGCTGATCTCAAGTCATTGGTGATCTTTCTGTCCTTTTCTCCTGGGGGCTGAGACTACAGCACACTTTGCTGACTTTATTTAAAATTATCTGTTGATATTCTTTATTCTCTGTGTGTGGAGGTTTTACTTGTATATTTTGTATCACCATGCACCACATACATGCTGGTGCCCAACAGGACAAAAGAAGGTATAGGATCCCCCTGGAACTAGAATGACAGACAGTTGGGAGTCACCATATGGGTGCTGAAAATTGAACCCAGGTCCTCCAGAAGAGTAGACAGCATTCTGAACTGCTGAGCCATTTCCATCCATGACTTCACTTTTTTTTTTGGTTTAACACCAGAAGTCATAGTAGGTATTTCTGGTTTTGTGAGCCATTTGTGATTATAAATGCTTGAGGAAAGACGAGGGCAATAATTTACTGTTTAATCAGTATCACTTGGCGCAGGAGTTTCAAGGGCTTAGGTGTGCTGACTTTTAAGAGAACTTTGCACTTTTCCTGAATCCTCACAATTGCTTCACTTTTATTAGTGTGTGCAGAACTCTTTCTTCAATTATTTCTTAGAGGCATGAGTTCTACCACTGTTTGGTTTATGCAAACTGTCCAGGGGGACAACAGTCTGGATTGGTGGAAAAAAAAACTGCAACACAAAATCTGTTGGGATTAATTTTTAAAAAAGATTTATTTTCACTTAAGTGTATGTATTTGTCTCAGTGTGTGTATGATATGTGTATGCAAGTACCTGTGATCCTGTGGAGCTGGAGTTACATGCAGTTGTCAGCCTTGGTGTGCTAGCAATTGACTTGAGGTCTTCAGAAAGAGCAGAACTGTCTCTTAACAGGTGAGTCATCTGTTGGTCCATAAGTTTTTGCTTGTTTCCACCAACAGTCCTTTCTTATCTTAGACACAGGGACTAAAAACAATTTATCTTTATTAGAATATATTGGATAACTGATTAAATAAGTGATGGATAATTAAAAATAATGGTCATTCATTAGTGACTCTTCAAAGGAGTCAATGAGTGTTATTTTCCTCAAAGAACACAGGGCTGTTTGTATTCTTTCTAGGCAAAGAGGAAAGAGTGCAGAGAGATGGTTTCTAGAATAAGAAGAAGCCCTAGAATAAGAAGAAGCAACTGTGAACACAATCCCCAGGACTAGAAGACCATAGTCATATTAAGTTTCTAAAGCTAACAGAGGCATTACTTCGATATGTTAAATGAGGAGAATGGCTGCTGAACACTGGGAGCCACTGGCTTTTACTAACTTCTCCTATGCTGATCTGCGCTACCTTGTAATGAGACCAGATAAAGAGGCCTGAGCAGATTGTACATGTGGAGTGCAAGCGCTTTCATTTTGCTCCTGACAAGAACAAAACAAACAACGACGAATGCCTAACATGTTTTCTTGAAGGCTTTATGAGATTTTCATCTGAGGTCACCAACTTTGGTAAAACTATAATGATTTCAGTGGGCCATTTCTCTGAAGTGCACACCTGAATGGGCTGACTGGACATTTCAGAGGTTGGGGTCAGAACTTGAAAATCACTGTCTGCCTTAAAGCACCCACATGGAGGGCTTCTGTACACGTGTCTTAGCTGCTGTGGTTTGGGGGTGCGCCCAGTTACTTCCTCTGTGCCATTCCCTCTTCCCACACCCTTTGTATTCTTTTCAGGCTGCTTCCCCTTTTAAGACCCTGCTTCCTCTTCCCTCTGGTTCCTCCCCATGTTACTCCTCCCTTCCCCTAACCTTAGTTTTTTTGACTGTTTCCTGATAGCAGACTCATCTCCCTGCTCAGCTTGGAAACTGTTCTTTTTGTTTTTTTTATGGGTCCCACTGCTTTGAAAAGAACACTGATGCTGTTTATACGGTTGGTTGTGTTTGGAAACTAAAAGCCCGGTTGCCTGCATTAGCTCCCACTGTGAGACAACCTCCACTTTTGCTGTTCACTTTTCCTGTACAGGAGACACATAATGTACAGGGCACACTGGCTGCACCAGGTGGCGCTGTGTGCCTACTGACCATGCGTTTTTTTTTTCTTTTTCTTTTTTTTTTTTGCTTTATTTCTTATTTTTTAATATAATGTTTATTTATTACAACAAGTTACATCTCCATCATAATGCCCTCTTTCCACCCCTTCCAGTTTCACCTTCCCATCCTCTCCTCCCTTTCCCACCCATCCCAGTCCTCCAATGTGGAGTATCCCTACAAATCAGCCCCTCTCAGTTCAACAGTCATATGAGGACTAAGAGCTTCCTCTTGCACTGGGGGCCTACATGGTAGCACCCCTAGGGCAAATTGACCCATTGATAGGTAACAAAATCTATGTTCCTGATCTTTTTGGTGTGTTGGTTGTAGAATAGTTATCCTGTACTATATGGCTAAAATACAATTATAAGTGAGTAGATGCCATGCATTCTAATAGTAGCAAGGTCTTCATCAAAATGAAGGCCTTTGTTCTTTAAGGAAGAAAATCAACATTCCCATATAGACACAAGATGCCAATGTTTATTTTTCTCTGAAGTGTTTCCCCAGCTTGTGTAGAGCTAATTATTGCTCATTGAGTGAGGGCTTGCTGTCCCAAACTTCCCATATCCCTTCTAGAAGTGTTCATAAGATCTAAAGAGGGATCAATTTGCTGCATGAGGTTGTGCTTTTAATCTCAGCCTTTGGAAGGTAGAGACAGGCCTATCTCTGAGTTTGAAGATAGCCTGGATTATATAACAAACTCCAGGCTACCAAAGGTACATAGTGAAATCTTATCTGAGATAAAGAAAAAAATAGAGATGATTGCCTTTGTTTCTTTGTTAACATGAGGGTCAAGTTATAAATGTGAACAATGGCTCTTCCTTAAGAAACTGCTAAGTCTATTGCTGACTAACATGCTTTCTCATTCCTCTCCAGTCTAGTCCTGGACAAAATGTAGATCTCACAGTTTCTCAGCTCCTTTCAGCTTCTTTACTCTTAAACTCCCACAGTGACAATCCCCTCAAGGGGACCCTGATGAACTGTTACACTGTTGTGGGCTCCTCTTCCCACAGTACATGGATGGCTTGGGCCATTTCTTTTGCTTCGCCTACACTACTTCATTACACACAAAGACTGAAGAACTAGTGTATCACATGGGAATCGGGAAGGAAGATGCATATGAGGCCCGTTTTTAATAGCTAGGGTTTAAAAAAGACCTAAAAGGTGATTACCACATGTTCCTGGTTGTATAACTCATAGATTACATTTTGGGAAACTCTGACTTACTGAAGAAAATTAAAAAAAAAAAAAAGCCATCAGATTTCCCAGGGATCTAAGAGTAAACAAAGTAGTAAAGATATACATTTATAGCAACAGTATAGCACAGACATATTGCTGCATATGTTGGAGTTTATATTAAGTCAAGTAATAAATTTCTATGTAAGTCACAACATTGCCAAACAAGATCGTGCAAACATTTCATGTGATATAAACCAGGATCAGTCCCCTAGGGGCTCTGATTTGTGGAACTTCCTCATAGAGCTCAACTAAGGTGCTACGCACACTACCTGAGCCAAGGCTGCCTCTGCCATGCAGTTTCCAGGGTCATGCCAACAGGTACTGACACGTTCACACCACGCTAACCTGTGCAGTAGCTTTCTGAGGGGCAGGAATCCAGAAGAAAAACAGACTGATAAAGGGATATGTAGAACTACTTACTTGCAATGAAACAATTGAGTTAAACAATAGACAACAGTCAATGAACAGAATTAAACAGTGTCCAAGAGTTGGATATGGCTTACCTGATAGAGGCACCAATATCATCTTGTGGGGTGTTTGAAACAACTGAGCATTTGTGTGTTTGGTTCCTCTGAGCTGGTGCCTTCTGTGTTCTCTTACTTCTACTTAGGTTGCCCAATGTCTCCTCAGGTTCTCCAGGAGTGGTTTTCTCTTTCATTTAACTCCTTGAGTGCTGTTCATGGGAAGAATCCCATGTGCCCCATGACAGTGTGCTTTTCTCATTCTCCCTTTCTTTCAATGTTTTAAAAGTAAGATTCCTAGGGTGAGTCTCTGTTGCAGGCCCATATTCTCCCCATTCTGCCACTTGGAGGCCTTAGCCACCTAAAAAGTGTTTTTCTGCTGAAGACACACAGCTACTCAGTCATATACATCCTTCTCACTAGCAAAGGTTTCTCTCAGATCATAACTGAAATATTGGTAAGATATGCACATGTTTGTACACTCAAGTGAAAGGAGCCAAGCTGCAAGGCAGAGGAAATGTTTTTAGATGTTTGGGGAATACAATCTAGATCCTCATCTCATTCACAAAACTAGAAGTCACCTGAGAGCAATGGAGAAAGTCAATAGCATGAAAGAAAAATGAAAGCAAACCAGGGTAGATTATAATAAAGGAGATCATTTGGTAAACAGAGAATAATGTAACAACAATGACAGGAACACTTGAACTCATGTTTTTCAGCTAGACTGGCAGCCAGCAGGTTCCAGTGACTGCTCTTGTCTCTGTCCCTCCCAGTCCTGGGGTTGCAGGTGCATATGAGTCTACATCTAGCTTGCTGCATGGATTCTGGGATCTGAACTCAGCTTCTCATGGTTATGCTGCAAGTAACCCTTATCCACCACTAGCAAACACTTTAGAATCCCAGAGAAAAAATCTTGACAAGTATTTTTCATGCTAAGAAAAAAAAAAATAAAGGAAGGAAAAAGAAATGAAAGATGACTTCAAAGGATACAGTTCATAGTACTGGTTCAGGCAGTGCAGCCATTATGTGGACAGACCTGGAAAACTCAGTCTCAAGGAGTTGGTAGTGTTGTTTTAATATTTATTTATTTGTAATATTTTTCAAAATTATGCATATGCATGTGTGTCTGTATGGGATGTGCATATTCATGCCAATGCCTATCATAAAAAAGACTGGAAACTGGAAACCAAGGTACTGTCACACAGATCTTTGTTCTTAGCTTTGCAGATTGGACCTGGAGGCTGGGAAATTACAATTGCCCTTGGTTAGGGAGAGTATGGTATGAAAGGTGCATGAAATCATCACAAAAGCCATAGTTACCATTTATGTTCTGGTGTGTGTACGTGAGTGTGTGTGTGTGTGTGTGTGTGTGTGTGTGTGTGTGTGTGTGATAGCATCCAGCTGGCTATTTAAAAATCTCGTAATATATGGACCAAGTATGCCAGCTGCCACTTCTGGCAGAGAAACACAGCTCCTCTCAGTTTCTCTTCTAGCATTTCTCCAAGGGCATCACACTGGATGACCACTGAATTGATTCTAGAGCTTTCTACCTACACCATTATAATCTGTGCTTAATGGAGCTAGAACACCATAGCTTTACGCAAAAAGTATGCTGAGCTGTTGAGTGTGGAAATGTGGTTTGAGGTATTCTACTTGTCAGTGGCAGGCAAAACTTAGCACTGACAGAATAAATTTATATTACCAATGAGAATTTTACCAGAGGTAATATCAATAAATTTCTTTCCAATAGGCAGGATATGGGAGATTCAAAAGTAACAGGCTTATAAATTTTACAGGTTTAAACTTCATAGAATAAGAGATTATGAAAGACTATTGACAGATAAATACAACCAATGAACTAAAATAAAAACAGACCCTTATTTTTCTGAACAGCAGCAAATATTTAAGTACTTGGTGGAGACTGTGCTGTATGTTAGGGACAACAGTAGCAGCAGACAGATTAACTCAAAAGGACAAAGTGTCATGGGGCTACAAGCAATTAAGGAGTGCTGAGAGCTGGAGAAATAGTCTTCCCCAGAGAAGAGCCCTCTAACTGGCTATCCAATATCAAGTGGCCAGCCCCGAAAAAAAATATATATACAATTGGTCTAAATGAATTGAGCAGGCTGTATTTGTATCTTTATCAATATATGTAACAATAGCAAGTAAAGAAAAGAGGCCATGAATTTGAGAGGGAAGAAGGAAAGGAGAGGTTAGAAGGAAGAAAAGGAAGGGGGCAAATGATGTAATTATTTTAGTTAAAAAAAGGATGTGTTATATGTGTATTATTTTGAGGGAACCACTACATGAAATAAAAACAGAAACAAAAGTAGGAAGCGGTAGACAGGGAGAGGGAATGGGGGGGATGCAGGTCAACCCTTTCATTTTACTGTCCTTTTAAGAGTGCTTTGTTTTTAAAAGTAATATGCACATTTCATCTTAAAAGTTATAAAGAGATTGTTCTGTTACTATGGCCTTTAAAAATATTATTCCAAATAATTTAAAGAATGTATCTATAAAAACATATGCCTTTAATGATAACTTCTACTCAGATGGATTATTAAAGTTGTTGGTGGTGGTCTGCAAACATATGTAACTCCAGTTTCAGGGGATCCAAAACCCTCTTCTGGCCTCTGCAGGCACCAGGTGCATACAGTGCACATGCATACACACAGGCAAAACAGTCAAATATAAAAAAGAAAACCTTTTTTTAATGGGGGCTGGAGAGATGGGTCAGCGATTAAGAGCACTGGCTGCTTACAGAGGGCCCGGTTCAACTCCTAGCACCCTATGGTGGCTCACAATTTCTGTAACTCCAGCACCCTCACATAGACATACATGCAGAAAACCACCAATGTACATAAAATAAAAATAAAAAGTTTTAGAAATTTGGGAGGTAAAATTGGGCTATTCTAAGAAACAAAAGAATAAGTAAGGAAGGGTCTGATGACATTTAGGCAGAAGAGTCAGTATTTGGGTATAATAACTGAAATGGAAAATAATTTGCTTAGTAAAAAATCAACTATGCCATATAGCACAAGAAGGAATCAGGATGCCTGGAAGAGTGACCAGCAGACCCCTAGAGTAGCTGTGGGAAGGTATACGTGCTTGTGAAATCCTGTGCAACCCTTAGCAACCATGTTGTAGGGAAAGCACAAAAGGTTGCAAAGACCACTGCTTCCTCTTCAGAATAGAATCAAGCACAGGGCTACTTCTCGTTAGGATACGTGCTGTAGCCCTACTGGGTGCTTTCAAGCACAGGGCTACTTCTCGTT
>CAJQZJ010001694.1:4082568-4094449 GCA_907164525.1 Lophiomys imhausi | reverse complement strand
GCCCTACTGGGTGCTTTCAAGCACAGGGCTACTTCTCCTTAGGATACATGCTGTAGCCCTACTTGGTGCTTTCAAGCACAGGGCTACTTCTCCTTAGGATACGTGCTGTAGCCCTACTGGGCGCTTGCAACTTCAGGTAACCCTGAATCTCAGAACTGAGCAATCCTGGTGCTTTGCCTGTAACTTTTGGCACTTGATGTGCTATTACAAAGCAATTCCTTTCTTGTGTTATAGTTCACAATACAAAGTTTATTCTTAGCACAGACCTTAGAAACCTGAGCACTGTTTTTCTCTTTGCTTACTGAGTCCAGTATTTTCAACATTTTGCTTAGAGGAAGTACTTGGGTATAGTTAATTGCCAACAGCAGTACTCTTTATCTCTGGAGCCACCATTAAGAAAACTAAGAGCTACTTGAACTCAAGCCTTGAACTCCTATGAGAATCTGCGGGAGACACAACTGCTCAGGGACAACTGGATGGGTAGAATATAGAGTGTAGACACACCACACAAAGTGATGATTCTCTTTGTTATGAAACAGACTGGAGAAGTGTGAGCTTTACCCCCTCTTACAGTGGTATACAGTTTAAAACACATGGCTGTGTTCTGTTCTGTCTGCTTGCTCTTGTGTTTGGACAGGGTCTTTCTCTGCAGTGCTAGCTGGCCAGGAACCCTCTATTATTTTGTCTTGGCCTCCCAAGTGCTGGGATTGCAGACATGTACCAACACATAGCTTTTGAATTTATAAACTGTTTATTTCTAGAATTTCCCATTGAGTTTCTTGGACCATGGTTGTGAATGGATAATTGAAACTTTAGAAAGCTGAACATGAAATAAGATAAACTGTAACCTAATCCTCAGGCACATAGTTTCAAACTATATAAAGCAAAAGTATTTCCCTTTGTGTAAGTGACCACCAATTATATTATTTGAGTTGAAATTGTATTTATGTTTCACAAATGCAAAACAAGTGTTTTCATAAGGAAGTCAAATGAAAATATTGACATGAAATGTGCATATGTCTCACTTATTCTTAAAACATTTTATTCACTCACTTGGGAATTTTATATATGAGTACTACATATCATTCACCCAGTTCCTCTCCTTGTTTCAATTCCTCCTGTATCCCCCTACTCCTACACAAGTTCATGGCCTCTTTTTCTTTATTATAGCTATGTAAATATACATATAAATATATAAATACAACCGTTGGTTCTGTTGAGTGTACTTCAAAGGCCCGTGTTTTAGAGGCTGACCTCTTGGTACTGGGTAACCAATTAGGGGCCTCACCTCTGGGGAAATTAATTCTGTCTTTTTCAGTTGTCATTAATTATCTTCTTCTAAGGTTAGCCTTATGAGATATCCCCCATTCAAGTGGCACGCCAGCTGATGTTGTCACTGGGCAGGTCTTGCTTAGGCAGCCCTACTGTTGAGATTTCGTGGGTGAAGCTTTTGTGTCATATATAAAGACAGACTCATAGCAGGCATTCTGGTCCTGTGGCTCTTACAATTTTTCCGTCCATATGATGTTCCCTGAACCTTAGGTGTAGTGGTTGTGTTGTAGATGCATTGAGTAGGGTGAGAATCCCATGATCAAGTTCTATTGATTTTGATACTTCACATTTATTCATGAAAACAATGTACATACGTATTTTACCTATGGAAATTGACATCTTCTCTTTGAATAGCAAATGGGGAAATTTATTTTTTTCAGTATTTTAAACTTAAAACATTAGGAGATTCATGCATATCCCATTAGTTGAATTTTAGTTTATACTACTTTGACTTTTTATTTAAAAAACTTTTATATCGACACATGAATTTTATTTCTAAGTAGTGGTGATATTTCAGGCTGTTAACATAGTTTGCTTATAGTTTGAATATTGTTTAGGGTTTTCTTTTATCAAATTTAATAGTTTTTTGGTTTTTAATTGCTACATGAAATTTAAATCTATTCACTAGTACCTAAAAATGATTACTAGGTAACTTTTAAAATAACATTTATTTATTAATTCAAGATATATCTCGAGCATAACCCCTTCCTTCCTCCCCTCCTGGCCCCATTCTCCCACCCTCGACCCCCTCTCCCTTCTATCCTTCTCCTCCAGTGTGGGGGACCCCTACATGTCAGCCTCCTTCAGTTCATCAGTCACATGAGTTGCCAGGTAACTTATTGGTATGTGGAGGATAAACTTCTCAATGCATTATCTAATTGACTTTACTCATAGCACAAGATAAAATGTTTCAAGAGGTTTGGGAAGGCTGATTCAAGGAGTAAGAACACATGAGGACCAGAGTTTGGATTCTCATTACTCATAACTATATGGGTGCCTATATCACCAGTGCTGTGGGGGACAAGGACAAGAAGATCCTAAGGCTTGGTGGCCACCAGACTAGTTCTAGGTTAAGTGAGAGACCTTGTATTAAAGGAATGACAGACACAGTGACATGATAGAGCAGGATATTCAATGTCTTCCTCTAGCCTCTGCATGCATGCTTACACACACACACACACTAACACACACACACATACTCACACACACAGAGATATACACAAACACATGTATGCACACATATACACACACAAAAACATGTATACACACATATACATACACAAACAAATGTATGCACACATATGCACACACAAACACATGTATGGACACATATATACACACAAAACACACATACACATGTATACACACATATACACACACATACACACAAAGAGAGAGAAGAAAAAAGTATTCTAATATTGAGAAATAGTCCTGTCTCTTTTCCCATTTTCTCTATCTATCCACCCTTCCAATTTATCCTATCTTTTATTTTTATATATAAGATATATCTTATCTTTTATTTGTCTATTTATCCATTTTCCACAATATTTATCATTGTGTTATTTATTTTTCTCTTTTAGTGTACTAACACTTCAGGGTAGATTGTAGCCTGACATGTGATCTAATTAATTGAATGTAATTTTTAAATTAAATTTCCAGGTAAAATTTTTTTTGTATTTTTAAAAGGTAAGACCCATTGCTGTGAATTGGCCTTCCTTTTTTCCTGAATGGAGGCATAATCATATAAGTAACATTCTCCTTGGAATGTAGGCATGTCCATCTGCAACATTAACCAGTGTTAAAAGCCGGTAATGCCCTTTAGACAAGAAAAGCCTGATGTTATCTGGTCCAGACAAGACTTCCTTTTTGTTCTTTGGAAGCTGCCCTGGCAAGAACTCAGGAGAGCACACAATGGAAATCTGAAGCGAGATCTCTCCATAATGTAGCAGCTTTGTCTTCTAAGCAGCAGTTTTTCTCTTTTGACAGAATTCCTAGACTGTAGAGCTTGTGAACATATACTTAGTTTGCAATATGTTTCTGACTGTCTGGAGAAAGATCCACAGTGTGAGACCCGAGGAAGCTATGTAGGCTTACTACGGCCATAAGTCCACAATTATTCATCTGTAAAATGAGAAAAGTATCTTTATTATTAAACAAAGTCCAGCTTTTTTTTTTTAGTCTACTATGTCTTGTATACAAGTACCAGTAAGTACCAGTACCTTGGTTGCTTAACCTGAAGTAGAGCTGTTGCTCTCAGTGGGTGTGTGTGTCTGTGTGAGTATCTCTGTGTGTGTTTATGTGTGTTCTCTCTGTGTGTATGTGTGTCTGTATTTGCGTGTGTGTATATATGTGTATCTGTCTGTGGGTGTGTCTGTGTGTATCTTTTTGTGTGGGGAATTTCTGCTGATAAGGTAGAAGTCTGGCATTTCCAGAAAGCTCTCTGAGCTCAGTGTCAAATGACAAACTCCTTTTTTAACAATGGAAAAACCCTTCTTTTCCCTCTGATCTGAGAAAACCAGATCTTCTAAAGGAATGGTGACATGTAGCCCAACCCTTCCCAGATAAGAAACCTGCCCAGTGACTTCCCCATGGAAATGAGGTCTGTTGGTGCCTTGGTTTTCAGCCAGTGACATTTGTCTATACCTCTAGCCTCCCTAGAGTTTTTTCCTCCATCCACTCAGCCCATGGGTTAATTAGGTACTGGGTTTTCTTTCTTCTGATTGGATGATACCCAGCAAATCAAACACATTCATCTCCAAAACTATACCCCATTGCTCAAAGTTTGCCCAAATAATGCCCCTGATACACACAATAAACCTCCCCTTTTCTCCATGCTTCCAACATGACCATCTGAGTCTGGCTGTTTATTTTGGGCCTGGGAGGGAAGCTCTCTTCCTTACACTAGGTTTGCTGCCTCCACTTACCTGGCAGTCCAGGTTAGGCTTGGACTGCAGCACCAGCTCCTGAGTGGCTGCCACTGCCCGGGTGGGCTAGGCCTGTTTGGGGGTGCAAACTCCCACTGGACAGGTGCTGAGCTTCTGCCACGTCTCCCAAAACACCAACCTGGCCACCTGGCCTGGTTCTGGGGAGCTTTGACACTATCCAGCCCAGCATTAGCAGTTTAGTTAAAAGAGCTGACACTTGGGTGTTGGAGAAAACTCTCAGACCTCTCCAGACTTCCTGAGGGTACAGATCTCCTGGTTCATGGTTAAGCAGTTTCTGCCCAGAAACTGGCTGAGTCTGGACCTTGTGTTTCCAGCCTGATACAGGAGACCAGCAGCTAGAAATTCCCTACTGGACCCAGATGTAGAATGACATGCTGTGTGTGTGTGTGTGTGTGTGTGTGTGTGTGTGTGTGTGTGTGTGGGTGTCTGTCTGTCTGTCTGTCTGTCTGTATATGTGTGCTAGGGGACAACCTTGGGATTTCATCACACCGTCCATCTATTTTTTTTCTTTTTAGATTGGCTCTCTCACTGTTTTGGGACTTAGCAAGGAAGTTAGGCAGGCTGAGCAGAGAACCCAGAGGCCCACCTACCCCTGCTTCACTAGTACTAAGATTGTATCCATGTTCCATCACATGCTTGTTTTTTACATGGATATTAGAGATCAAATTTAGGTCCTTGTAATTGTAAGCACTTAACAGACTGAGCTATGTGCATCTATTAAGTTGTTTTAATCTTTAGTAGAAATTGATGAAAAGTGTCTGTATTATACACCTGCATTCCAGAAGAGGGCACCAGATCACATTGTGGATGGTTGTGAGCCACCATATGGTTGCTGGGAATTGAACTCAGGACCTTTGGAAGAGCACTAGGCAGTGCTCTTAACTGCTGAGCCATCTCTCCAGCGTGTCTGTATTATAAATGAATGCATTTAACCAAGATGATTTTACCAACTCCTAGTTTCTGTGTTTACTTTTCTTACTTAGGAAGAATTTTCTATGTATTTGTCATGTTCTTTTTCTAATAATACAGTCCACTAAGATCATATTTGTGGAGGCAATTTTGCAAGGGAGGTATGATAGTTTCAATAAGACAGGCCCCCATAGGCTTACATGTTTGAATGGGGAACATGTCCCAGCTGGTGAACTATAATAAACTGTTTGGAAGGATAAGGAAATGTGGCTTTGTTAGAAGAGGTGTGTCAGAGGAGTGGTCTTTGAGGTTTCCAAAGCTTACTCAGGCCTAGTGTCTGCCTGCCTGCCTGCCCTCGCCCCTCTGCCTAGAAATCAGGATGTAAACTTTCAGACCTATGCCTGCCTATTTGCCACCATGTTTCCCTCCATGACCATAATAAACTAAAAGTAAATGCTTTCTTTTCCAAGAGGTGCCTTGGTCATAGTGTCTCTTCACTAAGACATGGGTGATTTTGTCATCACTGTTGACCTCTCTAGTTTCACTCCTCTCTGGCCCTCCATTTAAAACTGGAGAAGGCAGCAAACTACATAAAGTTATGTAAAAATTAGTTGAACAGAAACAGGTAAATTCATAAAAGATCGATAATAGGTATAATCAGAGAGACAAGATTCATAATTGAGATATCTGTCAGACTCCAGTAATCACGGTTATTAACTGGATTTTAATTACTCTCACCCTAATATGAAATATCATTATAAGGACAAAGTAATGATGCATATCCTTTAGATGTGAATAACTTCTGTTTGTGTTCTGGGATTCCTGCAACTTGTTAGTCAGAATGATCTGGTAGACTTCAGTTGCTTCAAATATGACAAAGAATGCCTGTCTAACAGCACATGCTAACTGACTGTGCTGTTGGAACATTCCCAAATGTTCCACCATCAGGGAGTAGACACTGCAAAACACGAGTAACAGGGACACCAACAAAAGTCACGGGACTGTCTGAATGGAGTTGCATTTTTAAAAGCTGTTTCCATGTTTTTTTGAGTAAATTTGTTGATACTTAAACTAGCCACCTAGATAAATAGAGTAGATTGGAGTCCATAGTTTTGTTAAGATAAAAAGGTGCTTAAGTTTGTGTTTTGATGATATAATATTAAAATTTACTTTTTATTAATCAATGTTTATGTATATAAGTAGTTTGCCTTACATATTTCTGTTCACCATGCATATGCCTGGTGCCCAAGAAGATTAGAAGAGGGTGTGAGATGTCCTCAACTGGAATTATAGGCAGTTGTGAGTTGTTCAGTGTGGCTTCTGAGAACTGAACTCAGATTCTCTGGAAGTGGCACAAGCTCTCAAACCCCTCAGACTGTACTTATGTGCATTATGGTATTCAGAAGTCATTCTACCCCTCTACTTAAACATGATTCAATTGGGGCTGGACAAATGGTTCAGGGTTAAAAGCATTGGGTTCTCTTCTAGAGGATCCAAGTTTAATTCCTAGCATCCACATAGCAGCTCACAACTGTCTGTTACTCCAGTGTGGGAGGCGGGAGGGGGACCTAACACACTCTTCTGACCTCTATATGCACCAGGTATGCACATACATGCATGCAGGTGAAACACTCATACATATGAAAATAAGTAAATAAAATAAAACATGAAACAGTTCACTCCGGACCACACAGATCTTATTTTAAAACAAAGCTGAATTATATGTATTAGTTCTAAATACTCTATAAAGATAAAAGATCAAAAGAATATAGTTATCCAAAGGTTAATTATTGAATTTTCTAAATCTAAGACTTGATTTATTGCTATTATCTAATCTGGATCTAGTTAATAAATTATTTTGTTTCAGTCTTCCTGTTTTTGTCATTTTAGTTCCTTAGCTAAGATTAAAGTAAAGTCCTTAGCATTCTAAACATATGAATTTGTTTATAAACAGGAAGATTCACAGGAGGTAAAATAGGCTGAGGCCTGGATCTACTATAGAATTAGTATCTTAAATAAAAGGGAAAACATTGTCAGCTTTGACTAATTTGCTAGAAAACTCTCTATGGTTTTATTTTTCTCATTTTTTTTCTTGTGGTCATGCAAGAAGATAAAACATGAACAGTGCACTGAGTTGGAACATACCCTCTTAAGAACAAGTGTAGGCTAGAATTGAGTGCACGCCTCTGGCCCAAGGGTAGATAAAAAAATTCAGCTACCCTGTCATAAAGCAGACATTTAGAAGACTTTATGCAGGAGCCAGAGAAATGGCTCAGCAGTTAAGTGTACTGACTGCCTTCCCCAGGACCAGGGTTCAATTCCCAGCACTCACATGGCAGCTTATAGAACCTGTAATTGCAGTTTCAGAGCTTGTAACAACCTCTTCTAAGCTGGCATATTGGGCTCACATGTATACTTGCAAGTAAAACATTCACATACATAAAATAAAATTAAAAAAATAAAAAAATGTAAAAAAGATTCCTGCAAGAAGTGTGAAAAATTGACAAGATTGGTTAGCTGGAGTGAACATATTCCTGAAGATTGTTAAACATATAGCTTTATATTTAAGGGAATAAGTGATAGCCAGTTCTACAGTCACATCTGTTTTTGATTTTGTTTTGTTTTTCGAGACAGGGTTTCTTTGAGTAGCCCTGGCTGTTCTGGAACTTTCTTTGTAGACCAGGCTGGCCTCAAACTCACAGACATCCACCTGCCTCTGCCTTCTGAATGCTTGGATTAAAAATGTGTGCCACCACTGCCAGGCTGTCACATCTATTTTAATTGCTCCTTTGTACACATATGCATTATGAACTATGACATCATTGACTTAAGAACTTGGTTCACTGTGAAGGGTTAGTTATTGCAAATTTCATTTCAGTCATACAAGTGGTATTTTTCTTGGTATTGTTTACTTAAGTAAGACAAACAGCATCCTGGAACTAAATGTCAATGTTATTGAATAAATTCAGACATGCTTTGATAAAATGAAGGGTGTTCTGGAACTGCAAGTCAATGTAATTTGATAAATGCAGAGATGTTTCTTTTTAAAGGAGTTAATATTATTGTAACTGACATTATGTAACTGTACATGTGATATTCATTAAGTTGTAGAAGACATTAACATGAATTGTCCTCTTAAAAAATACCAGGGTGTTTCTCTTACCCAGTAACAAGCTTGCCACTAATGCAGCCATCTCCAAATGGAGATTCTTTGATGCTCACCATCTACTGGGAGTACAATGGGGGGTGTTGTCAGGAGGTGACATGTCTCAATATCAGAAAATCTTAAGTTAAGAAAACATCTTTGAATGCCATATTCTACAGATCTCTTAAATTTTTTGAAGACCACCTATCTATCTCTGTATATTTGGATAAGCAAATGTTTCTTGTCTCTTAGCAACTTGATTTCTGATTAACTTAGAAAACATCTGTGATACACTATGCTAGTACCTAACAAAATGGCATGTTTGAATGACTAAATCCCTTGCTTCAACTGTAGACAGAATGCTGTCCAAAAAGGACAAAACTTGGAAGCAGGTAAATCAAGTCCTTCATAATTCCTGCTTTACAATTAATGTCTGTCAGAAATACTGGGCCAAAAGGCTGAAGATAGATGCTTCAATGTATTGAGAGAAATTTGGGACTGTCCAGGCAGCCAGTTGTCTGTCCACTTCTTATTTTTGGAAGCTGCTGGTTCTGTACTTCCTGTATGTTCAGATATATTTATCCTTCTCAGGTCTCTGATGTGGTTGAAGACTAGATAGTTACAGTCTCACAGTTAAATTTTAAGTTGTTTAGGAATTAAAAGGATGTTCTAGGTCTAACAAGATGTTTTTAAGTTGATAATGCAAATTAAGATGGATACTGAGTTAGGTATAAAACTTTAAACTCATAGAGATAGATAGATAATAGAATATTAATGTCAGTTACTAATATGTATGGACTGGACATTGGGAATGTATGTTATACCTTATAATTTTCATAATTGTGGCCTAATTATTCTTATTGTTTTGTATTGTATTTATTGTTATAAGAAAAAGAGCCTTTTATTGGACTACAAGGAGGAGCAATTGGGGGGGAAGTTACACCTTTAAAAAAAAGGCAGATGGGAGGGTGAGGGGGAAGAGGGTAGGAGGGTGGGACTGGGATGGTGAGGCAGGAGGGGACTATGATGGAAATGTAATTTGAAGAAATAACTAAATATTTAAAAAAAGATGGAAATAATAAAGAGAGCAGAATTGTGTAAATTCAAAAAAAAATTACCAGGGTGCCTTTATTTTTTTTTTTCATTTTTTTTCAGGGTGCCTTTATAATGATTTTATTAAGCACATAATCAAACTCCCCACTTAACTAAACTGACTCCTTGTGCATGGCTCCAGCAGACAACTTGACTGCCTAGATCAGTGCAAGACATGTAAAGGTGGCATTCTGGATGCTCTGTTGATTTCCTGGCCCCACATACCCTGGTCTCTCCCACTGATAAGTGTAACTAGAAGACTTTCACTCACTGAAACAGAAGCAGCGTGTGTAACAACAGAAGCCTGACCACTGAGTATGTTTTCCTCTGCCTCCATTTCAAAGTGCCAGAAACAGGTAAAATTAGTAAGTTTCAAAGCAGCAATGGGTTCTTTGTTTCTATATTCTTCCACAAAGATACATTATTCTGATTCAAGTTGTTGCCTGAACTAGACATGAAGTCCAGTTGTCTAGACTGGCTGTTGTCTATAGATAACCCCATTCTGCTTTTCAGGCAAGTGTATCTTATGTGGCATAATTTTATAGCTAGAAAACACATTTTAGATATCATCTGGATATGACACTTTTTCAGCAATCTCTGTGATTGTGAAAAATTGTTGTCCTTGTCATAAATGACAGAATGCTATGTGAAGATGGTTAAGTCCCAGGTTGCTTGTTCAATGTTGTTTTTGTTTGTAAAATAAGGTCCCACATGTGTAGCTCTGAGTGACCTATAACTTGATATGTGGAACAGGTGGGCCTTGAACTCATAGCGACCCACCTGCTTCCATCTTCTGAGCACTGAGATTAAGGGCATGAGTCATGACACTCCCAAGTCCCAGGTTTTTGCTCAGCTGCCCTTTTACAGTGTTTTAGACAGTGACACATAGCAAAACTTCCATTGCCCTTGAAAGCTGTCTCTTGGGTCTGTGACATAAAACTAAGAGTAGAAACCATAACAAAACAGCACTGTCATGAGTGTAATAAAAATTATCTTGCTTTAGTATGTCATTCATGGAATGCATAGGAAATATACTGAGGTAGCTCTGAGCCTTTTACATGTTGTCTAGGATCATTGAATGTTGGTCCTAGATCATTGGTTTGTTCCTGCCTGGAAATTTCATGGTTGAAGTGTGTGTGTGTGTGTGTGTGTGTGTGTGTGTGTGTGTGTGTGTGTGTCTGCCTGTCTGTGTGTTTGCTTGTGTCTGTCTGTATGCATATGTGTTTGCCTCTCTGTGTATTAGAATGAAAAGTACGTAAAATTAAATTGTAGGTAAGAGTCTGAGTCAGGCTAGGGATAGTGATAGCATTTAAGACTTACCCTTCTGATTTCTTATCAGAGGATAAGAATGTACAAAGGACACACTGTAGGTCTAGCAGGGACTCAGTATCATGTTCAATGCCCACTGTATTCCTGAACTGGGAAAACAAGGCTTTCCTCATCTGCACAAAAGAAGGAAGGGTGTCATAGTGACCTGGGGTAGGGACAAAGGGCATTATGGAACAATAGATGAGGCATTGATATTTTAACTGCTTGTATATAGCTTGAAAATTAGAATCCTTTTGGCATTATGGCTTCTTTGCTTTGCTAATAAATGCCATTTGAGATACACTCTTTACTTTTCTCTTACATAGCTAGAGAGAACTATGGGAACCGCTATTCATAAGGAAGTTTGGCTGGCTGCAATATCACAGACCACTGGTCATGGCCTGAGAGATGAGGTTCTCTTTTCTTTTGCTTAAGCTCATGTTTTGTGGGTCCATCCTTGCAGAACTCTACTATCAGTGGGTCTCAGTTAGTGTATGTGCTGAGGAAATAAGCTAAGGGAGTCCTTTGGGCTCTTCCTGGGGGAGACAGTGAAGGACTTGAGTTCTCCCTTAGCTTAAGGAGCCCTTGGGATAAACAGCCTGCCATGGAGAGGAGTTTCATATGTGAAAGCCTGTGCTTTGGGTATTCAGAGATGGCTCAGTTCAGTCAATAAAGTGCTTGCAATGCAAACATAAGGACCTGAGGTGGATTGCTAACCCACAAGAAACAAGCTGAGCATGATAGCACATGCTTATAACCCCAGTGTTCGGTTCTCTGACTGACTGGTTACTCTGCTCAGTGACCTCCACACACAACCTCTCCTTTGGATTTTTGTGTTCTTTTCTTCATATACACAATTAGAAGACATGAGAGACCCACTGGAATGGGACTGGGATGGGTCAGGCTAAAATAGCAACCAGTGGTAGACTCCAGAATCCTAGCCAGGACTCTCATTCTCAGACATAATATCAGTATAACTAGCTGGTTAGTTATATTATGTAATACCAGCATTTAGGACCTCAAGTGGGAGGATCATGATTCCAGGCCAGTATAACATAGTCTACATACTAACATCCAGACTCTTTCTCTTTTTCTCTATCTACGTGTGTGTGTGTGTGTGTGTGTGTGTGTGTGTGTGTGTGTGTGTGTG
>CAJQZJ010001694.1:4067775-4078174 GCA_907164525.1 Lophiomys imhausi | reverse complement strand
GCCAGAGGCCCCAGACCAAAAAAAAAAAAAAAAAAAAAAAAAAGAAACAGCGAAATGTCTCCAACTATTCCGTCCAGCCCAAACCATCTCACCACAACTGAAACACATGAAAACGATGACAATTCTACATTATGGAAAGTGATAGAGTCCCTTCAAGAAGAACTTAAAACTATGAAGGAATTCAAAGAAGCCACAATTTTACAAGTCAAAACAACGAATAGCACCATTAAAGAGCTCCAAGCCAAGGTGACCCAGCTTGAACAGGAAAAGGATAAAGCAATGAAAGATCTCCAGGCAAAAACAAGCAAACTGGAGAAGGAAATGTACAAAATGAACAATACCATTCAAGACATGAAAATAGAAATGGAAACAATAAAGAAAACACAGTCAGAGTTAAAAGAGGAAATGGAGAATCAAGAGAAGAGAACAGGAACTACGGATGTGAGTATGAAAAATAGGATGCAAGAGATGGAAGACAGGATCTCAGGTATGGAAGATTCGATGGAAGAAATCAGTACAACATCCAAAGAAAATGAGAAAGCTAAAAAATCTCTCACCCACAACATCCAAGAAATCAAGGACTCAATGAAAAGATGGAACCTAAGAATTATAGGCATAGAGGAAAGAGAAGACTCCCGACTCCATGGTCCAGGAAATATCTTTAACAAAATCATAGAAGAAAACTTCTCAAACCTAAAGAAAGAGATGCCAGTAAAAATCCAAGAGGCTTACAGAACACCAAACAGATTAGATCAGAAAAGAAACTCCTCTCGCCACATAATAATAGAAACTCCAAATGTAGAGAACAAAAAAAGGATATTAAAAGCTGTAAGAGAAAAGGCCAAGTCACATACAATGGCAGACACATCAGAATCACACCTGACTTCTCCTCAGAAACTTTAAAAGCTAGAAGGGCCTGGATGGATGTCCTAAAAGCCCTGAGAGAACATAGGTGCCCAGTCAGACTACTATACCCAGCAAAACTCTCTATCAACATAGAAGGGAAAACAAGATATTCCATGACAAAATCAAATTCAAACAATATCTCCTCACAAACCCAGCCCTACAGAAGATCCTAGAAGGAAAATTCCAACACAGAGAAGATAACTACACCCAAGAAAACAGAGGAAATAGAAACCTACACAGCAACTAAACAAAAAAGAAACACAAGACATCCAGCTATACCAAAATAATGGGAAATAACAACCCCTGGTCACTAATATCCATCAACATCAATGGACTCAACTTGCCAATAAAAAGACACAGACTTACAGACTGGATCCGTAAACAAGACCCATCTTTTTTGCTGTATACAAGAAACACACCTCACTATTGAAGATAAACACTATCTTAGAGTAAAGGGGTGGGAAAAGGTTTTCCAAGCAAATGGACCCAGGAAACAAGCTGGAGTAGCCACCCTAATAACAAACAAAATAGACTTCCAATTGAAGTTAATAAAAAAAGACAGAGAAGGGCATTACATAGTCATTAAAGGAAATATCCACCAAGAGGTCATCTCAATATTGAACATCTATGCCCCAAATACAAAGGCACCCACATTTATAAAAGAAATGCTTCTAAAACTTAAATCTCACATTGATCCAAACACTTTAATCGTGGGAGACTTCAACACCCCACTCACAACTATGGACAGATCATCAAGACAGAAGCCAAACAGAGAAATAATGAGTCTAACAGAGATCATGAACCAAATGGATCTAACAGATATCTACAGAACGTTTCACCCAAACACAAAAGTATTCACCTTCTTCTCAGCACCTCACGGAACCTTCTCCAAAATTGACCATATAGTTGGACACAAAGATAGCCTCAACAGATACAAGAATATTGAAATAACCCCTTGTATCTTATCAGACCACCATGAAATAAAGCTGGACTTCAATAGCAAAAGAATCAACAGAAAGTCTACACTCACATGGAAATTGAACAACTCTTTACTAGAGGAGTACTGGGTCAGGGAAGAAATATAAAAAGGAAATCAAAGACTTCTTAAAATCCAACGAAAATGAAGACAGCATACCCAAACCTATGGGACACAATGAAAGCAGTGCTGCGAGGAAAGTTCATAGCACTAAGTGCCTACAAAAAGAAAATTGTGACAGCTCATATTAGCGAATTAACAGCTAAACTGGGTGAATTGGAAAAAAAAAGAAGCAAACACTCCCAAGAGGAGCAGAAGGCAGGAGATCATCAAGCTTAGGGCTGAAATCAACAACTTAGAAACAAAAAGAACTATACAAAGAATCAATGAAACCAAGAGTTGGTTCTTTGAGAAAATCAACAAAATAGACAGACCCTTAGCCAAATTAAGTAAAAGACAGAGGGAGAAAACACAAATCAACAAAATCAGAAATGAAAAGGGAGAAATAACAACAGACATTGAGGAAATCCAGAGAATATTTGGATCCTACTTTAAAAATCTATACTCTACCAAATTTGAAAACTTAAGTGAAATGGACAGTTTTCTTGATAGATACCACCTACCAAAGCTAAATCAAGGTCAGATAAACAGACTAAACAGCCCTATAACTCCTAAGGAAATAGAAACAGTCATTAAAAATCTCCCAACCAAAAAAGCCCAGGGCCAGATGGCTTTAGCATGGAATTCTACCTGACCTTCAAATAGGAGCTAACACCAATACTTTTCAAACTCTTTCACAAAATAAAATCTGAAAGAACATTGCCAAACTCATTCTATGAGGCCACAATCACCCTGATTCCTAAACCACACAAAGACCCAACAAAGAAAGAAAACTTCAGACCCATCTCCCTCATGAACATAGATGCAAAAATACTTAATAAAATACTAGCAAACCGAATTCAAGAACACATCAAAAGTATCATACACCATGATCAAGTAGGCTTCATCCCAGGAATGCAGGGATGGTTCAACATACGAAAGTCTATCAACGTCATTCACCATATAAACAAGATGAAAGAAAAAAACCACATGATAATCTCACTAGATGCAGAAAAAGCATTTGACAAAATCCAACACGCCTTCATGCTAAAAGCTCTGGAGAGAACGGGCATACAAGGGCCGTACCTAGAAATAATAAAGGCAATATACAGCAGGCCAATGGCCAACATCAAAATAAATGGAGAGACATGAAACATTTCCTCTAAACTCAGGGACAAGACAAGGATGTCCACTTTCACCATATCTCTTCAATATAGTACTTGAAGTTCTTGCTAGAGCAATAAGACAACTAAAGGAGATCAAGGGGATAAACATCAGAAACGAAGAAGTCAAATTATCCCTATTTTCAGATGATATGATAGTATACATAAGCGATCCCAAAAATTCCACCTGAGAACTCTTACAGCTGATAAAAATCTTCAGCAAAGTGGCAGGATACAAAATTAATTGAAAAAAATCAGAAGCCCTTCTTTATACAACAAACAAATGGGCTGAGAAAGAAATAAGGGAAACAACCCCCTTCACAATAGCCACAAACAACATAAAATACCTGGGGGTAACTCTAAATAAGCAAGTAAAGGACCTGTACATCAAGAACTTCAAGCCCTTGAAGAAAGAAATGGAAGAGGCCTTTAGAAGATGGAAAGATCTCCCATGCTCATGGATAGGTAGGATCAACATAATAAAAATGGCCATCCTATAAAAAGCAATATATACATTCAATGCAATTCCTATCAAAATACCAACACATTTTTTTATAGACTTGGAAAGAGCTATTCTCAATTTCATACGGAACACCATAAAGCCCAGAATAGCTAAATCAATCCTGTACAATAAAAAAACATCTGGAGGTATTGCCACCCCAGATTTCAAGCTGTACTACAGAGCAATAGTTGTAAAAACAGCATGGTATTGGTATAGAAAGAGACCAGTAGATCAATGGAATCGAATTGAAGATCCAGAAATAGACCCACACACTTATGGCCACCTAATTTTTGACAAAGAAGCCAAAACGGCACAATGGAAGAAGGACAGCATCTTCAACAAATGGTGCTGGTCCAACTGGATGTCCATTTGTAAAAGAATGAAATTAGACCCATATTTATTACCTTGTACAAAACTTAAGTCCACTGGGTCAAAGACCTGAACATAAGGCCGATCACACTAAATCTACTAGAAGAAAAAGTGGGCGAAACCCTCGAACTAATTGTCACAGGCGACAACTTCCTGAACAGAACACCAACAGCTCAGGACTTGATATCAACAATCAATAAATGGGACCTCATGAAACTGAAAAGCTTCTGTAAGGCAAAAGACACTGTCATTCGAACAAAACGGCAGCCTACAGACTGGGAGAAAATCTTCACCAACCCCACATCTGACAGAGGGCTAATATCCAAAATCTACAAAGAACTCAAGAAATTAAATGCCAAGAAACCCAATAATCCAATCAAAAAAATGGGGGACAGAGCTAAATAGAGAATTCACAAAGGAGGAATCCCTAATGGCTGAGAGACACCTGAAGAAATGCTCAACATCCTTAATCATCAGAATAATGCAACTCAAGGCGACTCTGAGATTCCATCTCACACCTGTCAGAATGGCTAAGATCAAAAATTCAAATGACAGCACATGCTGGCAAGCGTGTGGAGAAAGGGGTACCCTACTCCATTGCTGATGGGAATGCAGGCTTGTGCAACAACTATGGAAGTCAGTCTGGCGATATCTTACAAAACTTGGAATAGCTCTGCCTCAGGACCCAGCCATACCACTTCTGGGTATACACCGAAATGCCTCTTCATGGAATCATAAGGAAGTTTCCTCATCTATGTTTATAGCAGCCTTATTTGCAATAGCTAGAAACTGGAAACAACCCAGATGTCCCTCAACCGAAGAATGGGTTAAAAAACTGTGGTACATCTACACAATGGAATATTATTCAGCTATCAGAAACAATGAAATTATGCAATTTGCAGCCAAATGGATGGAACTAGAAAAGCTCATCCTGAGTGAACTAACCCAGGCTCAGAAGGACACATATGGCATCTATTCACTTATAGTAGGATTTTAGCTATATAGTAGAAGCTATCAATACTACAACTAACACACCAAAGGGAACTTGGACATAGACTTCTTATTTTTAATTTTTATTTTTTATTTATTTTTTATATATATTTTATATTTTTTTCTATTTTTTAGTCTTTTTAATCTATTGTATGCTTATTGATTTGTTTGTTTAGTAGTTCTCTCTCCCAGGCAACTAGACACTTTTCACTGATGGTACTGCTTCATAGATCCTCAATGAATGAAGAGGTTCTTGGCCCTCATACGACCTCTCAAATGAGATGAGGGACTGTTATATAAGAACACCCCACCCCAGAGAAATGGGATGGAAGGGTTAGGAGGTAAAGAAAAAGAAATGAAATGGGATGTTTCAGCCTTTTACTACTAATTGTCATAAACTGTTTAGGATAATTAAGAAATGCAAACTAATAGTTATGCAAGCCGGCCATTCTGTTAGGTACTATGACAGCCTATTATAGTTACTTGCTAAGCTAATCAGAAATAAACCTGCTAAGAGACAAGCAACATCTGCTTACCCTAATATAAGAGATAGATAAGGCCTCTTCAAAAACCTCAAGAGGTCTGCGGAATATGGCATTCAAAGATGTTTTTGTAACTTTAGATTTTTTTATATCAAGACATATCAACTCCTGACAGCACCCCCTATTCTCCTCCAAGTAGAAGATGAGCATCGAAGAATCTCCAGTGGGAGATGATTGAATTAGTCGCAAGCCTGTCTCTTGGTAGGAAATGCCCCTTGCTCCAACTGTAGACAGAATGCTGTCCAAAAAGGACAAAACCTGGAAGCAGGTAATTCGACAGCCTAGCTCTGCCAAGACATGGTAGGCAAGTCCTTCATAACCCCTGCTCTACAATCAATGTCTGTCAGAGAAACGGGGCCAAAGGACTGAAGATCGATGCGGTAATATATGGAGAGAAAATGGGAACTGTCCAGGCAGCCACTGGTATGTCATTTCTTAGTTTTGGAAGCTGCAGGCCCTGTACTTCCTATAAAATCAGATATGTTTATCCCTCTCAGGTCTCTGAGGTGGTTGAAGAACAGATATCTAGAGTCTCATAATTAAATTTTGAGTCATTTAGGAGTCAAGAAGTATTATAGATCTAAGAAGATACTTTTAAAATTGTGTTGCAAGTTAGTATGAATGTTGAGTCAGATATAGAACTTTAAACTCATGTTGATGGTTAGATAGTAGAATGTTAAAGTCAGGTGCCAAATACATATGGACTGGACATTGGGAATGTACGTTAAGCCATATATCCCTCATAACTGTGGCCTAATTACCTCTGTTGTACTGTATTGTATTTATTATTATAAGAGAAAGAGCCATTTGTTGGACTGAAAGGGGAAACTGTAGGGGGAAATAAGATATACCTTAAACTTAAAAGAAAAAAAAAAAGGGAAGAGGATGGGGCTTGAGGGTGGGAGGGTGGGACTGTAGCAGGAATAGGGTGGGGACTGCAATTGAGATGTAACTTGAAGAAATAAAAAATAAAGGAAAAAAATTAAAAAAAAATTTAAAAAAGAAAAAAAATAAATTAATAAAAGGAAATTAAATCCCTCCAAAGGCTGAAAAAAAAAGTTCCCCCATAGGATAATGCATTTAAGCACATGGTCCTTGGGTGATAGGTTATGAAAATTTAAGGACCTGGAACCTTCTTGAAGAAAGTATGTCATTGGGGTAGGCCATGAGAGTTCAAAGCTTTGTACCACCTCTAGTTTTCTGTCTCTTCTCTGGGTGCAGCCAGCATGGTATTCTGTTTCTGCTGTATTCTTCTCCACCTCTAATGCCTTTTGCAACCTGAAAATTGCTTCTGATTGTTAAGATCTTGAACTATCTTACTATGCATCTCATCTTTAAGATAATGGGATGAAATTGTCAGACTCTTAGTTCAATTATAAAATTTTGAACCTGGATGCTTTTAATTTATGAAAGCATATAAGAATAGAATCACTTGGGATATTTGAAACTGAGTATTAACCATGTGATCGAGAGTATCTTGCTATAAAATTTTTATAAAAATTGTTCATTTGTGTTTGTGTGTGTGTGATGTGTGTGTGCAAGTGTGCGTGCATGTGTGTGTTGCATGCATGAATATTTGAGCATATGAACTCACACATGTACATGTGGAAATCAGAGAAGGATATCAGGTTTCTTCTGTTTTTTAATTCTTCATTGCCTTGAAAACAGGGTCTCTCACTGCACAGGAACCTTGTCATTTTGGCTTCCGGCCAGTGAGCTCTCAGGATCTTCTTCCATTCACCCCTAATGTGGGTGTGACAGGCACATAGGCAGCCACACCAGGCTTTTATATCAGTGTTAGGAACAGAGGTCAGGCCTTCATGTTTGCATATGTACATGGCTCTTACACACTGAGCCATTTCCTCATCCCTGCATGTGTTTTTATTTTTAATGTTAGGAATCTAAGTTTCAGAGCTGTTTGGTTTGAAGGGTTTAGAGCATCTTAAATTATGAATTTATAGAATATATTCATATAGGGAGTGAAGAGTTAGAAGAACACATGTAACAATCCTGCATTCACAGGGAAGAGAGAGTATTTTGAAGAATGCTACTAAATGGAATAAAAAACACCAGAGGCCATACTTTAATGCTAGCTGTATGCAGTTTTTTGTGCCTTTTGAGAAACCTTTATCTCACTCTGGAGATATGGCTCAGGGCATGCATCAGCACTCAATAAACAGATGGCCATGTTAACAGCTATCCCGGATGGGCTGGACTTAGGACACGTGAAAGCTGTGGACAGGGCCTGGTAGCACTCTTGTTTGAGTCTGCAAAGTCAATGCTAAACTAAGCAGTGATTCATAGACTTTGGGTGGCCAATGAAGGCAGCTTAAGTCATAGACTTGGAACTACCAATGAGTATTAGATGGAATACCTAGGATTTGTTGGTTTTTTCTTTCTCATTTTCTTTTTTTTTGGTTTTTCGAGACAGGGTTTCTCTGTGTAACAGCCATGGCTGTCCTGGACTTGCTTTGTAGACCAGGCTGGCCTCAAACTCACAGAGATCTGCCTGCCTCTGACTCCCGAGTGCTGGGATTAAAAGCGTGCACCACCACATCCGGCTCTTTCTCATTTTCTTAGAGGAATAGAAGTTAGTGGGATATTTACTCTTACTCTTTCCTGATCTCAAATATATATATTTAAAGGTATATTTAGTTCCAAAATTTCAAAAGAATTTTTTAAAATTTCAATTGCAAGATAATACTTTTTATATTGTCAAAAAAACCAAGTTTGCTCTAAGAAAGATATTACCTTCCAAAAAAGTAACACCCCAGAGTTAGGACTAGGGCAGGATTGTGTTCTTATATTTCCAGGAGATTAAAAGCATTCAATTAAGGAATCCAGGGACAACTGGACAACTGAAACTTATGAAGAAAAGGGACCAGACACCAAATAAGACAAGAGAAATATCCCAGATGATCCATCCTCACAGACTGCCTCAATAGCTGTTTCCTCAAATATCTACATCCAGAACAACTTCAAAACTGCTAGCTAAGATGGTCCAGCCTCACAGAGTGTTCTAGCCATGACTTCAATAAAGCTCTGAACTTTCCCACCCAATTTTCAGCTTCTGACATTTAAATAGTTGAGCACAAAAAACCTGTCCAACAAATGTTATTATTAACTTGCTTCACCATTTTTTTCATTCTTACTTGAACAAGGAGGTTTTAATGTGTGGAGTCTTACATTGGACCATCCAGTGTGTTTCAGTGGAATCCATTCTATAATATAAAGATATTTTATCAGGATTAAAGCAATGTAAACAATATCAAATGCAAGGCTTGGGGAGTGGGAGGACCTGAAGATTTTAGCCCAATGCTTCTATCTATCCAGGGGAGGAAGTAGAAAGAAACTAGACCACCTTTCATAAACTAACTCCTTCTTCCTTTTCACTTTTGGAAGTTCTGCCTACAGAGTCCAAGGCTCATTTTATATGGTAGAACTTTGTCTAAAATGCAAGCACTTTCTTCTGATAAGTCATTCTGCAGAGAGGTAGAAATGTATAGAAAGACATAGAACACCTGAATTACTATGTATTGACTTCAAACAGCCAACACACCCTGTTACAGCTGGTTACAACTTTGTGATAAACTTACTAGAGTTACTTACTAATCTAATGTACACAATATACTGATCTGAAGATGTACATTATAAGTCAAGAAAATGCAAACACTGTGTACTGTCATGCATTGCAAAATAAAGAGTAAATATTCAGGAAATGCATCAATAGGGAATTTTGTTGTCATGTGAACATCATAGAGTGTACTTATGAGAGTTAAGATGAATAGGACATCATTAGGTGGTTCAATCCTAAGTGACCAACATGGTATTTGTGGTGTATTATTATTAAGGGCAATGGCTGTGTATGATGCCGTTGGACATCATATCTGGGATGATAGCTGGAAGCCTGTCTGAGTAAAAAGATGAAGGCATGAAAATTAGATTTGTTTCAATTTAAGACTTAACTCTATCATTTTTAGTTTGATTGGATTTAGCAACATTTTTTCTCCCATAATATTTTTATTAATTATTTGGAAATTTCATACAATGCACCATGATCACACCCACTTCTTATTCCTCACAGATCCACCCTCCCACCCTTGTTCCTCCCACCCCAAAATATACCCAGTCCAATTTGTGTTGCCCATATGCTCATTGAAACATGGTCAAACTCCCAGTGGGTAGCCCCTCAAAGATAACTGAGTCCTACCTCTCCCTTTTACCCTTACCCCTTGACCCCCACCAGAAGCCATCATCTGTGAAGAGCTACACTTCAGCATCTTTATCATAGATCTTAAGGACACTCTTCAATAGGTTCCTGTCTGAACTGTTTCTTCTTTTGGGGAGGGGAGTTGTCAGAGAAGCCTTCAATGTCTCTCATTCTCAATTATGAGTCTGCAGTCATTGACACCACTGCAAAAGGCGCTTTCTTGCCTACAGCAGCTGCTGGTAGCTGAGATCACAGACTTCCACATGATTTCCTGTGGCAGGTTGGACTGAGGAACACAACATGGCCCCAATAGTAGCACGGACCACAACCATTAAGTTGGCTTCATGGTAGCATGGACCAAGAAGGTCTTTCAAGGAGGCTTATTCCAGAATACGATCCTTTATTTCAGATACCTTGTTGTTACTCAGAGTCAGGATGATAGGGTGGCTGGGCAACATGTCCTGGGGCAAGACCTTCATGAGCTCCAGGCTACTGTCCATGGGCAGCATTATGCCCCCAGCAGGTTGAACAGTGCCAGCCCCAGCAGCAGCAGTAGCAGCAACACCTATAATACCATCACCACCACCACTGCTGCCACCACCACCACCACCACCACCACCACCACCACCACCACCACCACCA
>CAJQZJ010001694.1:4055223-4065243 GCA_907164525.1 Lophiomys imhausi | reverse complement strand
ACACACACACACACACACACACACACACACACACACACACACACACAAGAGCTGTACTTATATGTGCACCCCACATGAACTCACACACACATAAACATACAAAATAGCTACAGAAGGAGATTGGATTGACCAAGATAAAAATGTTGATTTTTCCCAACTTTCTTTTTTCTACTTTCAGTTTTCTACTATACTTAAGACATCTTCTTTCTTTTAATCACATAAATGATTGTCAAATGGCTTCCTTCTTCCTTAAAAAAAGGATTTATTTATATTTTATGTTCATTGGTGTTTTGGCTGCATATATATGTCTGTGAGGGTACCAGATCTCCTGGAATTGAAGTTACAGACAGTTGTGATCTGTCATGTGGGTGCTGGGAATTGTATCCAGGTGCTCTGGAAGAGCATTCAGTACTCTTGACCACTGCAGTTCTGTCAAATGGCGTCTTAATAATAATATTTATGAGCTGTACTCCTTGTTTTCATAATGCAAGAATAAAAATGCTTCAGATGTGATCTGCAAGGGAAACATATTTTGAAGCGTTCCTATGAGGAAGGCATGCTTCCACAGCAGGACCATGTGTGCTGTGGCACGCCCTGGGCCATTCCCAACCCGAGTCTGCTGGAAAGGAAGGGTAGCTTGATACATTTCTGAAAGAATTATCCATAACAAGACCCCAAATTATAGTGATCAGTTGCTTTGCATTAAGTAGATAAGAAAAACCAAACAGTTGCCTAAAAGCAGCTTTCCCAACTGATGCTACAGCTGACGATGAAGTCATTGTATCTTGGCTCTCTGGTCACTGTGCCAGCTGTTTTCACCCACAGTTACCTGCTCAAGGGCCTTGGCTGGTTGGCTCCCTCACGTGTCTCTGGTTCTCTGGGTTCTAGGGTCCTTCTTCCCTGCTCCATGTAGCATTGTCTGCCAAGTATGGTAACTTTCACTACTGCCTTCTGTGAGCCAGAGTCTGCGCTTACCCTTTGAGATTCTGTAATTAGAACCACATTAGGCAGGAATCCATAGCCACATGGATGGTCCTGATGTGAGACTCTTGATCATCTCAGTCTTTGTATAAGCAGGCTTCTTCCATATTCTCCTTTGTGTACCAACCAGCACCAACAACCTACAAATGGACACATTTAAAAACTTCAAAATTAAAAATGATTTTTTTAAAATCTGTGTGTATATGTATGTGCACATATGCACAAGTACTCACAGTGGTTGGAAGAAGGTGTCAGATCCACCGGAAGTGGAGTTACAGGTGACTTTGAGCTGCCTATCCTCTCCAAAAGCAGTATATGCTTTTAATGGCTGAATCATCTCTCTAGCTCTACCCAAATTCCTTTTGTAAGCACTTTTGTTTGTTTGGTTTTTTTGAGCTGTTTCTTATATCTAGGAAGATTTTTCCCACAAATATTTCTTCTTGATAATTGATCAGAGATGATCTCTGCATGGAACCTCCTGTAATTCCTTCCGATGAATTTCAACCTTCTGTTTTCCCATGTACCCTCTCAGAGAACAGTGTGGAGACCTCTATTCTCATGGTTTGGAAAATTTTTTCTTTACTGCTAGTGGCTGCAGGTTTCTGACTACATGAAGTTCTGGTTCTGAAGGACAAGTGCTCTTTTATTCCCTTTTAGATTTTCAGAGAACTTAAACTGGGTCCTTGCTGGTCCCTGGCACTCACCACAAATTTGTGGAATTTAAAAGAAACTGGAAACAGTTTCTAATTTTTTTTGTTTGGTTTGTTTTTACTATGTAGATTTGGCAAGCCTTGAACTGGCAATTCTTTGGCTTCTGACTCTCAACTGTTTGGATTACAAGTATGTGCTACATTGCCTACATCTTAATCAATCAAAAATGATGGTTAATGTTACAGATGTTCACTATACGGTAGTAAGGGTAGGTACAATAGAGTATTTTGAAACTATACTTAGAATATCGATTTCAAATATTTTGAGGAGGAATAGAGGGGAGCATCCCACTGGAAATACAATTGGATGTAGTATACACATGAGGTTCTAAAATTTAATATCATGAGCTATACAGATGTCTCAGGGGTGAAAGTGTTTGCCACCAATGGTGGCAACCTGAGTTCAATCCCTGGAAATGGCATAGTGGAAGAAGAGACCCTCTACTTGTACTCCATCTACATGCACAATGAATAAGTAAACAAATACATGAAGAAATAAATGGATGTAATTTAAATAAAGAAAATTCAGTATCATATCCTCTTTTTTCTTTGAAAAGATGTAAAATTCTTATCAAATAATCTTATCTGTTTTCAAATATAAATGTATCAACAGAAAAAAGAATCCTTGTGTCTTTAGCCATTAATATTGACATTTATAAATTATTACTTGAGAAAAAAATCTTAGAACACTTTAAGGCTTTGAAACTGGAAATAATCTCCCAAGGGAAGTGGATGACAGTATTCTTTGTGGCTGTTTCCAAGTGAGTTATCATATTCTTGGCTGGCTGAGGTTTACTACTCCTACTTGGAAATATTTTGGCTTTGGCGTCCTTTAGAAAATCTCCCAAGCTTGAAGGGAAATAAACATACTCCAAGAATCAAGGCTCCTTTTAGAAATTCAATTTTAAATATTTTTTTTGGGATTCTGGCTCCAGCTCTCAAACATTTCCCCTACTTCTCAATCAATGTTACATTCCTTTCTTGTCAGCTTCCCAAACCAGCTTTTTCCTGGGCTCCTAAGGGCTTTAAAGATTTTGGCAAGCTTAAGAGGAAAACGGGTGGGAGAAACTCACCAAGAGGATAGGGAAAAATGATGTTTCCATTTCCCCATATTCTTGGCCAGATTGGTTTTCTGTGTGGGAGGAGAAAATGCTAGAATTGTTTCAAGCACTCCACAGAAATTCAAAGAGCTGGACTCAGAGGCTGGGTACAATAAATCAACAAATGCGTAGCATGTGCTGGAGACATGGTCTATATAGAACTTTAATAGCACAAACTGTACTCTTAATATGCTTGATTCAGCTGTGAAGACACAACACTTGCAGTGGTTAGTGGAAGTATGACACATAAAGATAACTCTAAAATTCAACAGTTAATTGCTGGCGGTGTAATAGAAACACTAAGAGGAGAGTTTTGAGAAAGGGAGTTTTGTGGGAGTCTCACAAGGAATATATGTTTTCAGACTTCTCAGAAGTACGTAAAAGTGTCGCAGAAGATGGATATTTGAGTACAACTTGAAGAATTATGATAAAACTATCAATAGAGGTGTGTGTGTGCATGTATGTGCATGTGTGCATGCTTGTGTGTGCGTGTGTGTGCATGCTTGTGCGTGTGTGCGTGTGTGCGTGTGTGTGTGTGTGTGTGTGTGCATGCTTGTGCGTGTGTGCGTGTGTGCGTGTGTGCGTGTGTGCGTGTGTGCGTGTGTGTGTGTGTGTGTGTGTGTGCATGCTTGTGCGTGTGTGCGTGTGTGTGTGTGTGTGTGTGTGTGTGCATGCTTGTGTGTGTGATGTGTAGCACAGTCTGGCCTTAACTTCAGGTGCACCTGTCTCAGCCTCCAGAGTACTTACTAGGATTACAGGCAAGGGCCATTGTTCCTGGCAATAAAAACTGTTGTGATTTGTCTAATCACAGTGTGACCAACATTGTGGTACATGCAATACACATATTCCCTTTAGGCTGAACATTGTGAAAAGTGGATACCATATGATTCTTGAACATACATATATATATATATATATAAAACATATATGTAACATGCACATTAAATCCAGGTTTACATATAAAGAAAAACATGATATTTGTCTTTTTGAGGCTGGCTTATTTTGTTTAGAATGACGAGTGCCAGTTCCATCCCTTTCCCTGCAAATGTCATGCTTTCATTTTTCTTTATGTCTGTATAAAGTACCATTGTGTATACATACTTATCCTATCTGTCTGTCTGTATGTCTATCCATCTGTGGATAGATGTCTGCGCTGGTTCATTTCCATAGTTATTGTGAATAGTGCAATGATAAGCATACTGTGTAAGCATTTCTCTGGTATGTTGACTTAGCGTCAGAATTATATAGAACAGTGCCAGGACTGGATTCATTGTAGTTATGCGTTTAGTTTTCTTTTCTTTTTCTTTTTTTCTTTTTGGAATTCTCACAGTGGATGTACCAGGCTCTATCTCATCAACAGGATACAGTGGCCTTTCTCTTACCATGTCCTTACCACCATTTGTTTTCATGTGCTTTTTTGATGTTAGTCATTCAGGCTGGAATGGGATAGATTCTCAAGGTTTAATTTTCATGTCCCTGACAAGTAAGGCTGTTGACACTTTGTCAGTGTTGACCATATACATTTCTTCTTTGGGGACATCGATTCAGGCTTACTTGCTTGTCTGCTGATGGATGATTTATTTTGGGTATTTAATTTTTTCAGTTCTTGATATATTCTAGATATCAATCACCTGTCTGATGTACAGTTAGTAAAATTTTTTTCTCCATTCTGTAGTGTGTCTCTACTCTGGTGATTGTTTTATTTGCTATGCAGAAGCTATCTATCATTTATCTATCCATCATCTATCTATCTCTCTATCATATATATATCTATCTACCCATTATATATCTATCACCTATCTATCTATCTACATATCATCTATCTACCTTCTATCACCTATTGATCATCTATCTACCTCTCCACTATATCTATCTATCTATCTATCTATCTGTCTGTCTGTCTGTCTGTCTGTCTATCTATCTATCTATCTATCTACCTCTGTCATCTATTGATCATCTATCTACCTCTCCACATCTATCATCTATCTCTATCCATCATCTATCTATCTATCTATCTATCTATCTATCTACCTATCTATCATCTATCCATCTATCTCTACTTACCTATATCTATCTACCTATTTATCTATCTATCATCTATCAATCTATCTATTTTTTGTCTTTCCATGTTTTTATTTGCAGATCTGTTGCTGTGCATATCTCTTCTGATTTTATTTGGAGATCTTCTCATTGAGTAGTCTGCTCTTAAATACTCACATCCTTATACTACTTAGAGAAGAGATAATAAACTACTTTAATAGTGCCAACACCAAACCATATAAGATTTAGAGATACACATAAAATTGATTAAAGCACAGTAACATGCCATCCGAAGTCACAACACAGAAAATGACAGTGTTATGGAGAATATGCAATGAAATTAAGAGTCATCTAGGGTAAGTACGCAAATAGCAGAGAGAATGCAGGAGTGTGGAAATGGAGGAGGAGCAAAGCTAAATAGAGAGGAAAAAGAAGATGGGAGAAGGATGCTATGGGACAGAAATAATGAAAAGCCAGGCAACAAAATTATATAAAAATAATAAGAAGAATAGAAATAAAGTCAGACAAGTGTTAAATAGTGTCAAAGTTATGTAAATACACCACTAACATGGTAGTAGAGAGGGGAAAGAAAAGGAAAAAACATGGCCAAAGAAGGAGGAAAACTACAGATGGGAAAATGGATTGGCCAATATTTTTTTAACTAATCAAAATTAGATTAATATATTAAAGGAAGTAGAAAATAAAAAAAACATAATTGATTGAATGCAACAAAGTAGGCTAGGGAGATGTCTCTGCAAGCATGAAGATTTGGGTGCTAATCTCCAGCACCCACGTGTGAAGCCGGGGATACCTACATGTGTCTGTGTCCTCAGCACTGGGGCTGGAGACAAATGTATTATGAGAGTGTTCTGTCCAGCCACCTTATCCTGAACAGGGAGACTGGAGACTGCCTTCAGACAAAGTCTCAAGGCGAAAAGGCAGTGAGTGAAGGAGGAAGACACCAATGCTCCGCTGCAGCAGGTTCTGCATGCGCGTGCAGGAGCACGTTCCCTTGCACACTCATGTGCATGTACCACATGTACAAACACAACCCACACACATACCCACCACATTAAAACAAAGTGCACTAAAGCAAAAACACTACTAAAAGTATAGTAGCAAGGAAAGCCAGGGAATCATGAGGGTTAAAATGGATTTTTTAAAAGGATGAAGTGTTGGAGAGGGTGCTTTCTGGAAAATTGGAGACTGCCAGTTATATGCACAGAACGGAGAGAAAGTGAGTTGAACTTGTGGAGTTTTGTGTTTCCTGTGGCTTCTGCTGCTTCCGAGCCTGTACTGGGGTGCTGGCTAGTCTTACATCAACTTGACACAGGCTAGAGTCATCTGAGAGGAGGGAACTTCAAGTGAGAAAATGCCCCATAAGATCAAGTTGTCAGCAAGCCTGTAGGGCATTTTGTTAATTAGTGACTGATGATTGATGCAGGACGTCCCAGCTCACTGTGGGTGGGGCTAACTCTGGACTCGTGGTCCTAGGCTCCATTAGAAAGCAGGCTGAACAAGCCATGGAGAGCAAGACAGTGAGCAGCGCTTCACAACTTCTGCTTCAGTCCCTACTTCCAGGTTCCTTCCCTGAATTTCCTGGATGATGGGATGTGTTACAGAAGTATAAGCAAAATAAAACCTTTCCCTGCAAATTTCTATTGGTCAGAAACCCTAACTAAGACAATTGGACAAGTATCTTTTGTCTACCAGGGTGTCTTCACTTTGGTGGTTTCCTTTCTTCATACACCACGGGTCTCTGAAGGCCATATTACATTTGCATTCTATGGGTTGGAGAAGTTCTCTTATCCTCCCAAGACTCGCCAGATTGAATTCTTGGGGTGGCGTATGTTGCAGCTGGCAGGAGCCACTCGTGTGTTTGAAGTGCAAGGAACAACCACAGAACTGAGATCTGTACAGGCAGAAAAACTGTATTGTACTTTCAAGACATTGTACCTCCTGAGTATTCACCACCCTGCTAGAGAGAAGCTGCTGTGGGTAGCAAGCTCACAGCTAGAATGTGGGAGTTCTTGTGTTCTACAGCAGGAAAAACAGGGTGGCTTCAGAGTTTGATCCACCTAATGACTACAGGCTTTGATATATCAAAATCCAGCATTCCTTTCAACTGATGACGTCTTCCCACAGCAGGGGTCGGGGGATATGACCGAGTGGAGTTGTTACCTGCCTGAAATCTTTCGTTTATCAGTGTCTTCATCCTTCTGAACTTCACCACAGCCACACATCATTTATGTAAGACACGAAGCAAACCAAATTGAGACTCTGTGACCTGAAGATGTTCCTTGACAGCTTGGTTTTAAACAATAGACTCCCTCTATATGGCACATAACCACTGGCCTTTGTGTAACACAGCATGACAAAATAGGATTTCTCCCCACATCTGGTCCATCCACTGGAGGTATTGCCATCTCTGGAGTCCAGGCTTGTGAAGGCTGTGGGCTTTCTTAGGGGATGTCCTGTCTTTCACTGGGCTCATGTTTGGAAAGCAAGTTTTGCCCACCCCATCCCCCAACTCCTGCCAGGGACGTGTCTCAGCAACCTGAGTTCAGCTTGTTGGCTGTCTTTCTCTGCACTTTCTTTTTTTTTTTTTTTTAAATACTTATTTATTACTTCAGGTTACATCTCCATCACAGTGTCCTCTTTCCACCCCTCCTAGTCCTGCCCTCTTACCCTCTACCCCGTATTCCTTCCATCACACTCCCCTGGAGTGGAGTGTCCCTATAAGTACCTTTTCTCTCCCTTTGTGTATTTATAAAGCTCTTTTTCTTTCAGAAATTGAGTTGATTTTTTTTCTGTAATTAAGATTCTCATTCGGGCAATGGTGGTATTTGCTTTTAATCCTAGCACTCAGGAGTCAGAGGCAGGAGGATCAGTCTGAGTTCAAGGCCAGCCTGGTCTACAGAGTGAGTTCCAGGAAAGCCAAGGCTACAGAGAAACTGTCTCAAAAAAAAAAAAAATTCCCTGTCATGTCAGATGGCTATAGCTTCTAGTTTGCTATCCTGCTGAGTTAGTATCATATGATTTGTTAGTTTGTTTGCCTAGGAAATCCATGGGAATGGCATCAGTTTATCTGTTTTTGTTTACTTTTTTCTTTGTTTTTTTTTTAAACAGAGTTTAGCATCTTCAAAGTACTAATAATTATTTGTGGATTAGAATTGAGAAAGGGAGGGGCTGGAGAGATGGCTCGGGGGCAAAGTTGCTCGCCACTAGGCCTAATGACAGGAGTTTGAGCCCCAGGCCCCACATGGTAGAAGGAGAGCTAACTTCAAGTGATCTTCTGATCTCCATAGGCATGCATAGCATGTGTGAATGAACACAGGTACAAACTCATGTGTACATATACATATACACACACATGATAAAAAATGTATTAAAATTAAAAAAAATAAAATAGAACCAAGATTCCATGTTTATATATTTCTGTCTATGCACTTGCAAAGTTTAGAGTCTCTTATGTTATGATGCTCTATGGGAGTGGATATGAGTTACATGTTTGGAGGAAAATGACAAGGGTAAGCTATCAGTAGAGTGACCACGAGGAAGTTCACAGAGGGATAAACAGAAGGGTGACTTAGATGTGATAAAAAAAAATCTAAAATAGCCGTGTGGGGCCCATATGTAAAACTATGATAACCTCAAGACTTCATTAGTATTTTATTTAACAGAAATTAATTGGGGATTAAAAATTGCCTTTAAAAGCATGTGTGTGCATGTGTGTGTGTGGGTGTGTGAGTGCAGGTAGCCATGGAGGCTAGAGGCTCTTTGGAACTGGAATTACAGGTGGTTGTGAGCTGCCTAGTATGAGTGCTAGGAACCAAACTCAGGCCCTCTGCAAGATCAGCACACAGGCTTAACTGCTGGGCTGTTTCTGCAGCTCCCAGGAGACTATTTTTAGTAATAGAAACTTATGCTCAACAGTGTGTTTTTAAGAAAACTCATGTAGCATCTGTGGAACAGGGTTTGGAAGGGGGGATGGCTGAAAGCTGAGGCATAGCAGGAAGTCACAGACACATGACTACAGAAAACTGGAGCTCTCCATCCATGGACATGGTCCTCCATCAGACCAGTGGCAATGGAGGTGAGGGAGGCACGCAAGGGGTCATTTCCAAGCATCTTTATCTCTTCATGGTATGATATGGGCACATAAAGAAAGAGCCGTTAGATACAATGTACCATGGTGAGGCTGTGTGACTGGGCACATGGAGACTTTTGTGAAAGCAAAGTACTAGTTGGAACATAAATGAAACTTAAACCTGTTACCACCAGGATCATGAACAACACATCCAATAGAAAACAGGGTAGAGTGATGGAGCCAAAGCATAGAGGAGCCCTCCATAACTGGAATCAACAGTCTGAACCCTGGTTTGCTTGGTTTCTTTTCTCAGTAGTATGGCTGTGAAACATATCTTTTGTAATTTGACCCCTGAGTCTTTCAGAATGTATTACTTAATTTTAACAAATGTTGAAGTCTTCCAACTTTCTTTCTGTGATTGATTTAGCGCAATCCTGCTGAAGCCCAGAGAACATTCTTGGTATTACTTCAATCCTTTGAAATTTGTTGAGACTTGCTTTATGGCCTAGAGTATTTTCTATTTTGGTAAATGTTCCATTACACTGGAAAAGAATATGCATTTTGAAAGTTAAGGACAGTGTTCCATATGTGTCAGTCAGGTGATTTGCTCCTCATATTGTTCAGACAAGTCTTCTCTGATGCTTCATTTAATTGCTTAATCAGTCAAAGAAAGTATGTTATATTTCCCACTGCTTTCAACTTATTTAGTTCTGCTAACCCCCGACCCCCTTTCTTTCTCTATCTCCTTATAGATTTGAAACTTTCTTAACAGGTGCAGATAGATAAGTTTGTTGAATTATCCCATTATTCCTACCATGAATTAAACTTCTTGTTAGTAAATTTTTTATGTTTATTTAAATCTAGTTTGTCTAATGTCATCATAACTATTTTAATTTTGGTTAGTGGTTTGCATGGTAAACCTTTGTTACCTTTTTGGTTATAATCTATCTCCTAATCATAAGGACACCTAATATACCTGAGGGAATAGGTAATCAGAGTTGTGGAGGCCAAAATTCAAGGAAGAAGATCAAGCAGGGATAGGAAAGAGACAGAGAAGAAGAAGAAGAAGAAGAAGAAGAAGAAGAAGAAGAAGAAGAAG
>CAJQZJ010001694.1:4028267-4050509 GCA_907164525.1 Lophiomys imhausi | reverse complement strand
GGGGCCAAATGGCTGAAGATTGATGCTGTAATGTATGGAGAGAAAATGGGAACTGCCCTGCACTTCCTATATAATCAGATATATTTATCCCTCTCAGGTCTCTGAGGTGGTTGAAGAATAGATAGCTAGAGTCTCATAGTTAAATTTTGAGTTGTTTAGGAATCAAGAGGGTATTCTGGATCTAAGAAGATATTTTTAAAATTATGAGGCAAGTTAGTATGAAAGCTGAGTTAGATATAGAACTTTAAACTCATGGAGATGGTTAGATAGTAGAATGTTAAAGTCAGGTGCCAAATACATATGGACTGGACATTGGGAATGTATGCTAAGCCATATAACTCTTATAATCGTGGCCTATTTATTTCTGTTGTTTTGTATTGTATTTATAGTTATAAGAAAAAGAACCATTATTTGACTGAAAGGGAGAGCTGTTGGGGGGAAAAATAAATACCTTAAACTAAAAAAAAAAAAAAAAGAAAGGAAGAGGATGGGGGGGTTGAGGGGGAGGAGGGTGGAAGGGTGGGACTGGAGGGGGGAGTAGGGAGGGGATTGTGATTGAGATGTAACTTGAAGAAATAAAAAATAAATTATTAAAAAAAATAAAAGCACACTTGAAAGCTCTAGAAAAGGAAGCAAACACATCCAAGAGGAGTAAATGGCAGGAAATAATCAAATTCAAAGCTGAAATCAATAAGTTAGAAACAAAGAGAACACTATAAAGAATTAAAACCAAGAGCTGTTTCTTTGAGAAAATCAACAATATAGATAAACCCTTAGTGAAACTAACAAAAACTGGGGCGGGGGACTGTTATGTAGGGACACTCTACTCCAGAGGAGTGGGATGGAAGGGATAGGGGGTAGAGGGTGGGAGGGCGGGAATGGGAGGGGTGGAAAGAGGGCACTGTGATGGAGATGTAACCTGAAGTAATAATTAATTAATTAAGCAGAGACAATATCCAAATGAGCAAAATCAGAATTGAAAAGGAGGACATAACAAAAGACACTGAGGAAATCCAGAGAATGATTAGGTCTTACTTCAAAAGCCTGTATCCACAAAATTGGGAAATCTAAACTAAATGGATGATTTTCTTGATAGATACCATTTACCAAAGTGAAATCAAGATGAAGTGAACAACTTAAATAGTACTATAACTCGTAGGGAAATAGAAGCAATCATTAAAGTCTCCCAACAAAAAATGCCTGTGGCTAGATGATTTTAGTGCCTAATTTTATCAGCCCTTCAAAGAAGCAATAATACTAACACTCCTCATACTCTTTCACAAAATAGAAACAGAAGGAACACTGTCAAACTAATTCTATGCAGGTACAGTCACTCTGATACCTAAACCATACAAACTCAACAAAGAAAGACAATTTCAGACCAATTTCCCTAATGAACATTGATGCAATAGTATTAAATAAAATACTCACAAATAGAACCCAATCTCACACCAAAAATATCATTCAGCATGATCAAGCAACTTTCATTCCAGGGTCACAGGGATCATTCAAGATATGAAAATCTATCAATGAAATTTACAATATAAACAAACTGAAAGAAAATAAAACACATGATCATCTCATTAGATGCTGAAAAATCCTTTGACAAAATACAACACTCTTCATGTTAAAAGTCATGGAGAGATCAGTAATACAAGGCACATACATAAACACAATAAAAGAGAATATACAGTTAGCCAATAGCCAACATCACATTAAATGAAGAGAAATGCAAAGCAATTCCACTAAAATCAGGCACAACACAAGGCTGTCAAGTTTCTCCATGTCTATTCAATACAGTACTTGACGTTCTAGCCATAGTAATAAGACAAGTGATGGAGATCAAGGGGATACAAATTGGAAAAGAAGAAGTTAAAGTATCACTATTCGCAGATGATATGATAGTATACATAAGTGACTACCAAAATTCTACCAGAGAGTTCCTACAGCTGATAAATACCTTCAACAAAGTGGCTGGATACAAAATTATCTAAAATAAATCAGTAGCCCTTCTTTATACAAATAATAAATGGGCTGAGAAAGAATTTATGGAAACAATACTTCACACAGTACCACATTAATTATTAAATTTCTTGTTATAACTCTAACCAAGCAAATGGAAGACCTGTATGACAAGAACTACAAGTCTCTGATGAAAGAAATTGAAGAAGATAACAGAAGATGAAAAGATCTCCCATGCTCATGGATTGGTAGGATTAATATAGTAAAAATGGCCATTTTACCAAAACAATCTACATATTTACTGCAATTCCCATCAAAATTCCAACACAATTCCTTACAGACCTTGAAAGAACAAGTCTCACCTTTGTATTGAACACCAAAACCCCCAGAATAGCTAAAACAATCCTGTACAATAACAGAACGTCTGGAGGTATCACCATCCCTGATTTCAAGCTGTACTACTGAGGAATAGTAATAAAAACCACATATTATTGGCATAAAGACAGACATGTTGATAAATGGAATTGAATTGAAGACCCAGAAATAAACCCACACACATACAGATACTTGATTTTTGATAAAGAAGCCAAAACCATGCAATGGAAACAGAAAGCATGTTCAACAAGTGGAGCTGGTCTAACTGGATGTCTGCATGGAGAAAAATCCAAAGAGATCCATATTTATCACCCTGCAGAAAACTAAAGTCCAAGTGGATCAAATACTTCAACATAAAACCAGATACACTAAATATAATAGAAGATAAAATGGGGAATAACCTTGAATGCATTAGTAAAGGAGACAATGAATTGAACAGAACACGAACAACTCACACACTAAGATCAACAATTAATAAATAGGACTTCATGAAACAGAAAGGCTTCAGTAAGGCAAAGGACATCATCAATAGGACAAAACTACAGCCTACAGAAATGGAAAAGATCTTCAGCAATCCTGATTCTGATAGAGGGCTAATATCCAAAAATATATGAAGAAATTAAGATATTAAATACCAATACACCAAATAACTAAATTATAAAATGGGGTGCTAAGGTCTTTGATACACTTGAACTTAAGTTTTGTTCAAGGTGATAAGTATGGGTCTAATTTCATTCTTTTACAAGAGGACATCCAGTTGGACCAGCACCATTTCTTGAAGATGCTGTCCTTCCATTGTGCTGTTTTGGCTTCTTTGTCAAAAATTAGTTGGCCATAAGTGTGTGAGTCTATTTCTGGATCTTCAATTCGATTCCATTGATCTACTCGTCTGTTTCTATACCAATACCATGCTGTTTTTACAACTATTGCTCTGAAGTACAACTTGAAATCTGGGATGGTGATACCTCCAGATGTTTTTTATTGTACAGGATTGATTTAGCTATTCTGGGCTTTATGTTGTTCCATATGAAACTCAGAATAGCTCTTTCCAAGTCTATACAAAATTGTGTTGGTATTTTGATAGGAATTGCATTGAATCTATATATTGCTTTTGGTAGGATGGCCATTTTTATTATGTTGATCCTACCTATCTGTGAGCATGGGAGATCTTTCCATATTCTAAAGGCCTCTTCCAATTCTTTCTTCAAGGAATTGAAGTTCTTGATGTACAGTTCCTTTACTTGTTTGTTTAGAGTTACCCCCAGGTATTTTATGTTGTTTGTGGCTATTGTGAAGGGGGTTGTTTCCCTTATTTCTTTCTCAGCCCATTTGTTTGTTGTATAAAGAAGGGCTTCTGATTTTTTTCAATTAATTTTGTATCCAGCCACTTTGCTGAAGGTGTTTATCAGCTGTAAGAGTTCTCTGGTGGAATTTTTGGGGTCGCTTATGTATACTATCATATCATCTGCAAATAAGGATAATTGACTTCTTCGTTTCTGATGTTTATCCCCTTGATCTCCTTTAGTTGTCTTATTGCTCTAGCAAAAACTTCAAGTACTATATTGAAGAGATATGGTGAAAGTGGACATCCTTGTCTTGTCCCTGAGTTTAGAGGAAATGCTTCAAGGTTCTTTCCATTTAATTTGATGTTGGCCATTGGCCTGCTGTATATTGTCTTTATTATTTCTAGGTATGGTCCTTGTATGCCCGTTCTCTCCAGAACTTTTAGAATGAAGGGGTGTTGGATTTTGTCAAATGCTTTTTCTGCTTCTAGCGAGATTATCATGTGTTTTTTTTTCTTTCATCTTGTTTATATGGTGAATGACGTTGATAAACTTTCATATGTTGAACCATCCCTGCATTCCTGGGATGAAGCCTACTTGATCATGGTGTATGATACTTTTGATGTGTTCTTGAATTCGGTTTGCTAGTATTTTATTAAGTATTTTTGCATCTATGTTCATGAGGGAGATGGGTCTGAAGTTCTCTTTCTCTGTTGGGTCTTTGTGTGGTTTAGGAATCAGGGTGATTGTGGCCTCATAGAATGAGTATGGCAATGTTCTTTCAGATTCTATTTTGTGAAAGAGTTTGAAAAGTATTGGTGTTAGCTCCTCTTTGAAGGTCCGGTAGGATTCCGTGCTAAAGCCATCTGGCCCTGGGCTTTTTTGGTTGGGAGATTTTTTAATGACTGTTTCTATTTCCTTAGGGGTTATAGGGCTGTTTAATCTGTTTATCTGATCTTGATTTAGCTTCAGTAGGTGGAATCTATAAAGAAAATTGTCCTTAACATAAGACTTGTCACACTAAATCTACTAGAAGAAAAGTGGGAGAAACCCTCGAACTCATTGGCACAGGTGACAACTTCCTGAACAGAACACCAACAGCTCAGGACCTGAGATCAACAATCAATAAATGGGACCTCATGAAACTGAAAAGCTTCTGTAAGGCAAAAGACATTGTCATTCGAACAAAACGGCAGCCTACAGACTGGGAGAAAATCTTCACCAACCCCACATCTGACAGAGGGCTAATATCCAAAATCTACAAAGAACTCAAGAAATTAAATGCCAAGAAACCAAATAATCCAATCAAAAATTGGGTGACAGAGCTAAATAGAGAATTCACAAAGGAGGAATCCCTAATGGCTGAGAGACAATTGAAGAAATGCTCAACATCCTTAATCATCAGAACAATGCAACTCAAGACGACTCTGAGATTCCATCTCACACCTGTCAGAATGGCTAAGATCAAAATCTCAAATGACAGCACATGCTGGCGAGGGTGTGGAGAAAGGGGTACCCTACTCCATTGCTGATGGGAATGCAGGCTTGTGCAACAACTATGGAAGTCAGTCTGGCGATATCTTAGAAAACTTGGAATAGCTCTGCCTCAGGACCCAGCCATACCACTTCTGGATATACACCCAAATGCCTCTTCACGGAATCATAAGGAAGTTTCCTCATCTATGTTTATAGCAGCCTTATTTGTAATAGCTAGAAAATTTTTTATATGTATTTTATATTTTTTTCTATTTTTTAGTCTTTTTTATCTATTTGTCTGCTTATTGGTTTGCTTGTTTAGTAGTTCTCTCTCCTGGGCAATGAGACCCTTTTCACTGATGGTACTACTTCATAGACCCCCAATGAATGAGGAGGATCTTGGCCCTCATACGACCTCTCAACTGAGATGAGGGACTATTATATAAGGACACCCCACCCCAGAGAAATTGGATGGAAGGGTTAGGAGGTAAAGAAAAAAAATTAAATGTGATGTTTCAGCCTTTTACTACTAATTGTCATAAACTGTTTAGGATAATTAAAAATGCAAACTAATGGTTATGCAAGCTGGTTATTCTGTTAGGTACTATGACAGCCTATTATAGTTATTTTCTAAGCTAATCAGAAATAAAGCTGCTAAAAGACAAGCAAAATCTGCTTACCCTAATATAAGAGATAGATAGGGCCTCTTCAAAAACTTCAAGAGATCTGCAGAATATGGCATTCAAAGATGTTTTCGTAACTTTAGATTTTTTTATATCAAGACATATCAACTCCTGACAGCACCCCCTATTCTCCTCCAAGTAGAAGATGAGCATCGAAGAATCTCCAGTGGGAGATGATTGAATTAGTCGCAAGCCTGTCTTTTGGTAGGAAAAGCCCCTTGCTCCAACTGTAGACAGAATGCTGTCCAAAAAGGACAAAACCTGGAAGCAGGTAAGTCGACAGCCTAGCTCTGCCAAGACAGGGTAGGCAAGTCCTTCATAACACCTGCTCTATAATCAATGTCTGTCAGAGAAACGGGGCCAAATGACTGAAGATCGATGCTGTAATGTATGGAGAGAAAATGGGAACTGTCCAGGCAGCCACTGGTATGTCATTTCTTAGTTTGGGAAGCTGAAGGCCCTGTACTTCCTATAAAATCAGATATATTTATCCCTCTCAGGTCTCTGAGGTGGTTGAAGAACAGATATCTAGAGTCTCATAATTAAATTTTGAGTTGTTTAGGAGTCAAGAGAGTGTTATAGATCTAAGAAGATACTTTTAAAATTGTGTTGCAAGTTAGTATGAATGTTGAGTCAGATATAGAACTTTAAACTCATGGAGATGGTTAGATAGTAGAATGTTTTTTTTTTTTTTTAAAGAAACTTTTTTTTTTTTTTTTTAGATTTATTTATTATTATTACGTATACAGTGTTCTGTCTGCAGGTATATCTGCAGGCCAGAAGAGGGCACCAGATTTCATTATGGATGGTTGTGAGCCACCATGTGGTTGCTGGGAATTGAACTCATGACCTCTGGAAGAGCAGCCAGTGCTCTTAACCGCTGAGCCATCTCTCCAGCCCAGATAGTAGAATGTTAAAGTCAGGTACCAAATACATATGGACTGGTCATTGGGAATGTACGTTAAGCCATATAACCCTCATAACTGTGGCCTAATTACCTCTGTTGTTTTGTATTGTATTTATTATTATAATAGAAAGAGACATTTGTTGGACTGAAAGGGAAAACTGTAGGGGGAAATAAGATATACCTTAAACTTAAAACAAAAAAAAAGGGAAGAGGATGGGGGATGAGGGTGGGAGGGTGGGACTGGAGAGGGGAATAGGGAGGGGACTGCGATTGAGATGTAACTTGAAGAAATAAAAAATAAAGGAAAAATATATAATATAAAATGGGGTGCATAGCTAAACAGAAAACTCTCAACGGAGAAATCTCTAATGACTTAAAGCACTTAAAGAAATGTTCACCATCCTTAATCATCAGGGAAATATAAATCAAAATAACTCTGAGATTCCATCTTACACTCATCAGAATGGCTAAGTTAAAAAACTCAAGTGACAGCAAATGCTAGTGAGGATGTTGAGCAAGGGGAACACTATTCCATTGTTGCTGGGAGTGAAAAGTTGTAGAACTATTTTGGAAATCAATCTGGCATTTTTTTTTTCAGAAAATTGAGATTAGTTCTACTTCTAGAACCAGATATACCACTCCTGGGCATATACCCAAAAGATGCTCTACCATACTAAAAGGACACTTGCTCAACTATGTTCATAGAAGCTTTATTTATAATACCCAGGAACTAGAAACAGCCTAGATATCCTTCAACTGAAGAATGGATAAAGAAACTGTGGTACATTTATACAATGAAATTCTACTCAGCTATTAAAAACAAGGGCATCATGAAATCTGCAGGCATATGGATGGAACTAGAAAGTCCTGAGTGAGGTAACCTAGACCCAAAAAGACAGACATGATATGCATTCACTTATAAGTGGATATTAGCCATATAGTACAGGATAACCATGCTGCAATACACAGACCCCAAGAAGTTAAATAACAAGAAGGATACTTGCAAGGGAGGATGCTTTAATCTCACTCAGAAAGGGAAATAAAATAGACATTGGGAGTGGGTGGAGGGAGAGAACTGTGTGGGAGAGGGGGTGGAGAAGGGAACTGGGGTGGGAAGCAGGTGTGGGAGAGTGGGGGACCACTGGGAAAGAGAATAGAAATCAGTGAAGCACCATCTCTGTGACAAGCTGGAGACTTGGGATGGAGGTGGCTCCCAGGACTCTATGGGTGACCCTAGCTGAGAACTCCTAGCATTGGTAGATATGGAGACTGAAGTGGTCACCTCCTGTAGCTAGCCAGGACTTCCAGTGGAGAGAGGAAGACACCCCCTAAAAAAACCCACCTTTGATCCAAAATTTGTTCTACCTACAAGATATACACAGATAAAGATGGAGCAGAGATTGAGGGAATGGGCAACCAATGACTGGCCCAACTTGAGACCCATGCCATGGGAGAAAGCCAGTTCCTGACACTGGATACTTTTTAATGACATTCTGTTATGATTGCAGACAAGAGCCTAGCATAACTGCTGTATGAGAGGCTTCATCAAGCAGGCAATAGAGCAGATGCAGAAACTCACAGCCAAGCAATAGGCAGAGGTCAGGGAGTCTTGTGGAAGAGTTTGGGCAAGTCCTTAGAGAGCTGGAGGTGTCAAAGACACCATGAGAAGACTTACAGAGCCAACTAACTAGGTCCATGGGGACTCACAGAGACTGAACCACCAACAAAACATGCATGGATTGGACATAGACCGACTACCCATATATAGCAGATGTACAGTTTGCTCTTCATGTGGGTACCTTCACAACTGAAGAGGGGGCTGTTTCAGACTCTGCTGCCTGCCTTTGGATCCCTTTCTCCTAGCTGGGGTGCCTTGTCTGGCCTCAGTGGGAGAGGATGTACTTAATCCTCCTTTGACTTGATGTGTCAGAGCAGGTTGGTACCCATGTGGGGCCTCCCCTTCCCTGAGGATAAGGGGATGGGGAGTGGGAAGAGGAGGGTGTGAAGGTACAGATGGGAGGAGAGAAGGGAGGGGGGGCTGAGATCAGGATGTAAATTGAGTAAATAAATAAGTTTAAATTAAAACTTTTCAAAAAACCAAAAATATAGGAAAAGAATAACTGGCCTTCATTAGTCCACTAATCAGTCCAAACACCAGGAGCTTGACGTCCTCTGTGGTTCATCTATTCTGACCATTTTTATCAGTTTCTTGGCAGCTAATAAATTTACCTTTGTCTTGTCAATAATTTGATATGGGTTAAACAGATGGTCTAAATTGTCTATAGGAATGTATTCAGTTTAGTAGGGACAATTTTGAAAGTCTGAGTTTAACAATTTCTATAAAAATACAAATTATCAAAATTTTATTCAAGATAATAATAGAAATCTCAAAGCAATTATTACATAAGATGTAGGAAAGAAGAATAATGACATTGTTTAAAGTTCTACTAGGATCAGATGTTCTTACCTCTGACTTTTAATAATAGAAATCTCAAAGCAATTATTATATAAGATGTAGGAAAGAAGAATAATGACATTGTTTAAAGTTCTACTAGGATCAGATGTTCTTACCTCTGAATTTTGCTTCTAAAGTTAAAAAAATTAAAAAATTTCATATTACTTGGCCTTTCTAGGTTATTGGAAAAATGTAAAGTTCCTTTATTAATTTAAGGTATATGTGAAAATATAAATAAGGATAGGATATTAATAAAAAGTACTCCTTTGTGGAAATTACAAACCCAAGATTTTCTACTTTAATATCTTAGAGTATTAATGTGAGAGTTTGATGAGGCATGTGTTATCATACAAATATGCAAAATTAAACAGGCTTATTTACTAGTGGTAAATACCCAGAAAGAGAAGGAAGAAAGCATTCTGCTAAAGTGTGGACAAATAATAATTATATTGTATTTAACAAGACCACTGCAGAATATACATGAAGTAAAGCACTCTACAGGACAGTCATGACTCTTAAAAGAGTGAAGGGAGTGTGAGTGGTCTGCTTCCTCAGGCTCAGGGGAAGGTGTCCATCTTTGCTTTCCATTTAATCCTTCTACAATAAGACCCAGGGATCAAGTCTGGATCATCAGGCTTGTGTGGTAAGAGCCTTTACCCACTATGAGCTATATCCTTGGCCAGACCTCATCTAGTTTACCGCATTTGCAAGCATGAGGTATAGCAAGTCCCTGTCAGGACCCATAGAAGGTTGCTTACCTTATCTGAGACTCTGCAGAGTCAAATGCAGGTTGGCTGAACAGCAGGCTGGTGACTTCGGATGGAATTTGTTGGTGCTTTTGTTTTCTTTGTATTATTGTTATATGAAACTGAAAAAAAATGTAGTTGAAGATTGAGTAAGATCGACTTGTTCTGTAAACATTGGGATATATTACAGATTAGCTTTGTTTAGAAGTATAACTTATTTAATTTTACTACAGCATTTTGATTCCAGAGTAAGCACATATGTTTGGACAATGTTGAACCACATGATAGACAGCATATGCAATCTTCCTAGTGACCTCATCATAATCAGCAGAACCAGAAGGATGATCATATACATATTTTTTTCAATAAGTGGGCAGAATTTGTCTGGAAATAGATTTACTGTTGTTTAAAAGATTGTTTTCCTTTGCTAAAAATACTTTTGATGAGTCAGCTGCTTTTTAAGACTTCACCACAAGGCCAGCGAAACCATGGGCCCCTGGATCTGTTGTACAATTAATGTAAACTCAGGAAACTTGTTTTGTGTTGTTTCTAAATGGTCCAAATTTAAGTTGCTTTTATTCACAAGCTTTCTGTAAATACAAACTTTTTCAGAAGAGGCTTGTATTTACTTTTTGACTCAACTTGGTGTGTTTATTTAATCGGCAGTGACTCAGCTTTCTGGCTGCTGAGCCTGGAGTGTGTGTTCTCATGATGCCGAGAAGGCTGGTGACTTTGATCTGAATGGCAGGGCCTCAGAAACAGGCCATTTTCCCTTACCAAGTGCTCATCTGAACTTCTCTTTCCTTTATAAAAGTGTGGAAAGTACATTTGTTTGACTATAAGGCTGATTCTAACTCAGACACTCCATTCTTAAAAAGTTATTATTATTACTTTTTCTTGAAAAGGCAGAGTTAGTCCAGGGACTGATGGATACTCTTTTTGCCTATCTTCTTCTTATCTTTCTCTAGTTCACATTCCAGAGGAAATACAAAGGAAGAAGTAGGTTCAAGAGGTCACAAATGCAATTGTGTGGATAAATGATTAGTGACTATATTAACCTTTCAGAAACTAAGAGAAGAGAAAGGAGGGAAGCAGTGTGTACGTATTCAAGTAAGCTTGACTGGCACGGTGTGTCCTGAGTCACCAGTCTCCCAGCTTAGTTGGGTTGTGCTTAGCATTTGCCCACTCAAGAAGTCTTAGCTGTTACCAGCTTCTGTCTATCTCCCCCTCTTTTGTGGGTCACCTCTAACTTTGGGATGGTTTCCTAGACAGTGGCCATTTATGCTCCTGAGCCATTGGAAGTCCTGCTTGCTTGAAGGTTCATCTAGCTTTCCACAGTGTACTCAGCTCATGTTGGTCACACAGGGGCTTCCTGTTGCTTCTTTCCGGTGATATTTCTCTGCATCATGGATTTCAAGTAAGGTCTCTGAAGAAACGTGAGGAGCCATTCTGCAGGCTCCATCCCTTGTCATCAGTGATGGTTAGCAATGCAAGTAAGACTCTTTTTTAAAAATAATTTATTTTTTATTTCTTCAAGTTACATCTCAATCACAATCCCCTCCCTACTCTCCCCTCCAGTCCCACCCTTCCACCCTCCTCCCCCTCAACCCCCCCATCCTCTTCCCTTTTTTTTTTTTTTTTTTTAGTTTAAGGTATTTCTTTTCTCCCCCACCAACAGCTCTCCCTTTCAGTCCAAAAAATGGTTCTTTTTCTTATAACTATAAATACAATACAAAACAACAGAAAAAAAATAGGCCACAATTATAAGAGTTATATGGCTTAGCATACATTCCCAGACTCTTTTTGATAAGACTGACTGACTTCATCAGGGATTCCAATATGACCTCGGGGTTTAATGGTTTCATGGAAATTGGGTTCTTCACAAGCTAAAATTAAAATTATATTTAATATTGAAAATTATAGAACCAAGTAGCATAGACCCTCAGTATTGAGGGAGACCTTCCACCATCCATGCACAAATGTTCTCTGCTTGAATCCCCCTGGATATGGGATACTTACTACTTTTCAGGCAGCTTCTATTGCTTTTAGGTATGTCTGAAAGAAATTTCTTTTCTTGTTGAACTGATATTTTTCTCTCTTTTTGTGGTAGGATTTTGAGACAACCCATCTGTATCTCTACTTTGAGCCTTTGCAGGAGAGGCTCATCTGTCTCTCACTACTCTGGGCAGGGTGCCCATTCCCACTTCTTTCTGTTCCACTGCTGTGTTCTTATTACCAGCTTGAGAAGTGATTCTTTCATCAATGGTCTATCTCTAGTTCCTGTAACATGAGTTGTTCAGATCTAAGGGTGAGGTCGTATCACTGTTCTCCTTGCTATTGCTTTTGAAATTAGAACCTAAAAACGAATTTACTCTTGAGTGTGTGCAGGCATAAAATATGTTGTAATGCTCTCCCTACACCTGATCCTCACTCCCATTCCCCTTCCCACCTCTTTTCCCTCCATCTATTTCAGATGTCTTTTTTATTTCCCCTTCTGAGTGAGATTAAAGCATCCTCCCTTGGGCCCTCCTTGTTACTTGGCTTCTTTGGGTCTGTGAATTTCAGCATGATTATCCTGTATTTTATGGCTAGTATCTACTTCTTTTTTTGTTTGTTTGTTTGTTTTATAATTTATTTTTTATTTCTTCAAGTTACATCTCAGTCACAATCCCCTCCCTATTCCTCCCTCCAATCCCACCCTCCCACCCTCCTCCCCCTCAACCCCCCCATCCTCTTCCCTTTTTGTTTTTTTAGTTTAAGGTATATCTTTTTCCCCCAACAGCTCCCCCTTTCAGTCTAACAAATGGTTCTTTCTCTTATAACAATAAATACAATACAAAACAACAGAAATAAATAGGCCACAAATATGAGTTATATGGCTTAGCATACATTCCCAATGTCCAGTCCATATGTATTTGGCACCTGACTTTAACATTCTACTATCTAACCATCTCCATGAGTTTAAAGTTCTATATCTAACTCAGTCTTCATACTAACTTGCATCACAATTTTAAAAACATCTTCTTAGATCCAGAACACCCTCTTGATTCCTAAACAACTCAAAATTTAACTATGAGACTCTAGCTATCTATTCTTCAACCATCTCAGAGACCTGAGAGGGATAAATATATATGATTATATAGAAAGTGCAGGGGGGCACTAGTTTTTGAGATTCCATTTTTAATGTCTATCTTTTAGCTGGAATGCCTCATGGTTACTCAATCACTTACATTTTACATGGTTGTAGAAACACCAGACTGATTTTTGAATTTTTTTCTTAAAGAATAATTTGAACCATATTGATAATAGTCTTTATGAAAAATCCATAGAATACCTATCTTTATTAAAGCAAAAAGTGAAGATAATTCTGTGTAACTGTATATCCTAGCTGCTCTGTCCCTGCTTATCCATTTTCAGAAACCACCTTCCAGCCCCCTGTCCTGGAGCTTGTCACACAAACTTACCATTTCTAAAGTAGACCTTGATGTTGAAAACAAAACAAAACAAAAGATCAATCCCCACCTAATTCTCCCATATTTTCCTTCTTTATCAATACCAAACTATCATTGTGTTACATTTTAAGAACTCCTGGTTGTCCAAGCTGGACTTTTTCTACTAGGAAATGTGGTTAATGTGAAAGTATTTGGTGACCATAAGAGTCCCTTGAGGATGGGGTTGCTACCCCAGTCCCAGGCAAGTCCCACCACACAGACCCTTGTCTGTATTGAATAAATGTCTTTCTCCTCTTATTTTGTTGGTTCAAGTTGGTTGAATAAAATGTTGATTCAAAGTTGATTCAAAGTTGGTTCAACATTTTTCAATGCTGTTAAAATTGGTCATAAATCATGGACCTTGTTACCCTTTTACCACCCAGAGGCAAACATGTTCCAGAGTAAGAAAGAGCCAGTGGCTCTCTTTGTGCTTCTCAGTATTCTAATATCTGGCTTTCAGTGTCAAGGTGCAAGAAACTGTGGGCTCCATCTGTGGCTTCTGTCTTCTAGGAAGGAACAAGGCATCCGCTGTGGAGACAGCTTTCTTTACCCACTTTGTCTAGAAATTCTCTAGTCGGTTGTAAGAGGGAACAGAGAATGCAATAAATACAATGCAATACAACGCAAGGCAAGGCAAGGCAAGGCAAGGCAATGCAATGCAATGCAATGCAATGCAATGCAATACAATACAATACAATATGTGAGCAGGTTCATTTTCATCCTAGTGAAGCTGATTTCGATTACTAAGGACAAGAACCTGATGACGCAGACTCATCTCTGCTGGGACCTAAAAGAGGCTAAGTAGGAGTTCTTCTATTCTCCCTTCCCCTTCCTTCCCCTCCCCATTTCCCTTTTTAGAGAAGAACTCATGTAGCTCAAACTGGCCTTCAACTTTTCGTATAGTCAAAGTTGATCTTGGACTTTTGATCCTCTTGCCTTTACCTCTCAAGTGCTGGGATTACAGGGGATCAAACTTTGGGTGTTGTGCATTCCAGGCCAACATTCTACTCACTGAGCTACAGCCCCAGCCCACAGGTACTCATTTCTTATGCCCTTCAGACATGTATTTGCCCTAAGATGTAAGTCTCCTGTTTTTGACCATTGGTTTTGCTGCAAAAATTATCAATAAAGCCTCTCTACTGACTCTCTACAAAAGTGTAGAGATGTTTCATCTGGAAATTAACCTTGCTAGCCTACTTTTCTGTTTGTTTTTGTTCCTGTGTCTGTGTATCCACAGTGGATTCTTCAGCTTCCTCCTCTCCCTGCTCCTCTCTGGAGATCACTAGTTACTCAATCAGTACAGCATTTTATCTGACTCACAACCAGGATGAGTCACACTCACTTCCAGATTTTTGAGTCATTAGGGTTATGAATCTTTTTCTTCTTGAAAAATCTTCTTCTGTAAGTTTTCAAGACGGAGCATTTAGTAAGGAATTTTCTTTCCTGCTAGGTCCTTGTCCTGTTCCCTGTTCCTAAGCAGTGTGATTTGTTTGGAAGTTTCCCTCTTCTTCTCTAAGGGTTGCGTGTATGATTCTGGTTCACTTCTTCTGTTTTCATCTCCTGTCCAGTGTTGCTTCCAGGACAGCAAAGGACTCAACCAGCATTTTTTACTGACCCTGTTGCCAAGGACATTGTGGATCTTTCTGAGGGGACATCTCCCAGCCACCCCTACATACAGGGGGAGGGAGGATAAAGAGTGGTTGACCTGGCAAGTGCTGGCTGAGTTATATATAGCAGGTGGAGTGAAACCATACTCCAGCAAATCGTGCCAGTGTTTGCTAACTGGTGTTCCTGAAAAAGACTAGCATCTGAGTGGACATCAAATGAAAGGATTGGACTCCTAGAGAAGTAATCTCAAGCTTTCTCTTCTGATTCACCTTATCTGAGACCATCAACAACCCAGAGATAATGGATCAGAATGTGAATCAGGGAACAGGAGAATGAGGCATGAGTCAATTAGTTTCAGAGGAGTGCAGGGAATAGGCATGTGTGTAATATTTGGAAGGAAGCTAATATCAATTAATGATGTCTCTGTTCCACAGAACTTACCCTCCGAACAACTCTCAAAGACAATCAGTTCTCCAAGATTAGAAATAACCCTGATCCAATTAATCTATAATAAATTCTTATTTAGTTTACATGGCACAGGATAGGACAAGGAGGAATTTTTCACTTGCCACTTGTTACAGGTAACTATGTAGTAAGTGTATATATGTTCTGTTTTGTTTTAACCTACACAGAATTTGTAATAAAGATGAAAAATGCATTTCCAAAGTTACAACTGTCTAAGGACTATGAAAATATAAAGAAATGGAACCAAGTTCCTGTTGTATGAGAAATATTCAGGGAAAGACAGTAACTGTGTCTATTGTTGATAAAGCTGTTCGCATCCTACTGAGAGAAGAGGCTAGTCAGGTATGTGGAATCCCTGAGTGTGGTGAACAGGGTTTAGTCTGGGTATGCCCTGGCTGGTCAGGGTGCACAGTGACTGATCAGGGTGCACAGTGTCTAGTCTGAATGCACAGAGGTTGGGTCTGGGTGCACAGTGGCTGGTCAGGCCCACAGTGTCTATTCTGGGTGCACAGTACCTATTCTAGGTGCACAGTGGCTGGTCAGGGTGCACAGAGCCTAGTCTGGGTGCACAGTGGCTGGTGTGGGTTCATAATTTCTAGTCTGGGTACATAGGGGCTGGTCTGGGTGCACAGTGACTGGTTTGCATACTCAGTGTCTATTTGGGGTTCACAATATCTAGTAGGGATATACAGTGCCTAGTTGGAGCGCAGAGTGGTTGTTCAGGATACATAGTGGCTAGTCATGGTGCACAGTATCTAGTAGGGGTTAACGTATCTAGTTGGGGTGCATAATGGCTGGTCAGGTTGTACAGTGGCTGGTCAGGGTGCACAGTGGCCATTGTGTTCTGAATGAGTGAAATATAGAAACTGCATCACTGTCCTCAAAGATAGGTGTGAAACTTGAGATTCTTAAGCTTGAGATCCCAGTGAATCAGAATTTAGCATGGTGCTCAGGTGGTGTTTCTGAGGACTCTTAATGTCCACTATGCAAGACTCTGGCCTCAGGGCCCTTTAGGCTCCTCTGGGATGAGAGAAAGACTAGTTGTTTGTCTTTGAAAATGATGTAAATAGTCATGAAAACGTGTCATTTTGTTAGTTACTATGACAGTCTATCACAGTTATTTTCTAAGGTACTCAGAAATCAAGTTGCTAAGAGACAAGCAATATTTGCTTATCTAAATATAAGAGATAGATAGGGCATCTTCAAAAACCTCAAGAGATCTGCAGAATATGGCATTCAAAGATGTTTTCTTAACTTAAGATTTTTTTATATCGAGACATGTCAGCTCCTGACAGCACCCCCTATTCTACTCCAAGTAGAAGATGAGCATCGAAGAATCTCCATTGGGAGATGATGGAATTGGTGGTAAGCCATTCTCTTGGCAAGAAAAATCCCTTGCTTCAACTGTAGACAGACTTCTGTCCAAAAAGGACAAAACTTGGAAGCAGATAAGTCGACAGCCTAGCTCTGCCAAGACAAGGTAGGTAAGTCCTTCATAATTCCTGCGCTACAACCAATGTCTGTCAGAGAAATGGGGCCAAATGGCTGAAGATTGATGCTGTAATGTATGGAGAGAAAATGGGAACTGTCCAGGCAGCCACTGGTATGTCATTTCTTAGTTTTGGAAGCTGCAGGCCCTGCACTTCCTATATAATCAGATATATTTATCCCTCTCAGGTCTCTGAGGTGGTTGAAGAATAGATAGCTAGAGTCTCATAGTTAAATTTTGAGTTGTTTAGGAATCAAGAGGGTATTCTGGATCTAAGAAGATATTTTTAAAATTATGAGGCAAGTTAGTATGAAAGCTGAGTTAGATATAGAACTTTAAACTCATGGAGATGGTTAGATAGTAGAATGTTAAAGTCAGGTGCCAAATACATATGGACTGGACATTGGGAATGTATGCTAAGCCATATAACTCTTATAATTGTGGCCTATTTATTTCTGTTGTTTTGTATTGTATTTATAGTTATAAGAAAAAGAACCATTTTTTGGACTGAAAGGGAGAGCTGTTGGGGGGAAAAAAGAAATACCTTAATCTAAAAAAAAAAAAAAGAAGAGAAGAGGATGGGGGGGTTGAGGGGGAGGAGGGTGGAAGGGTGGGACTGGAGGGGGGAGTAGGGAGGGGATTGTGATTGAGATGTAACTTGAAGAAATAAAAAATAAAGTATTAAAAAAAAAGAAAATGATGTAACTTACAATGCCATATAGCAATTTCAGAACATATGAAATAGCAGCAATACAGTTAGTTTTTGATCTTTATCTTACAAAGAAATCAATCTCAGCTTATTAAATCTCACTTTAGTTCTAATATGTGACAAACCCAGTGGTTGGAGATATGTTCCAGATTAACTTATTCATTGTCACTTAACTTCATTCTCTTTCGTGATCATCCTCTTATCCTCTCTCTCTTTCCAGCTTAGCCTTCTTTTCCAAGTATTTTTCTTGTAATGCAGTATTTCTAAGGTACCAGACGAGGGCATTATGCTGCAGCAAGCCTGGACATCAATTACCTGAAAAGACAGAGCGGTGATTGAACTCAAAGAGAAATTAAAAGGCTCTTATAAATGTTGTTACATACACAAGTGCTTATTGGAATTTAATTACAGTGATTTACACGAACCCAACATGATCACATGGCTCATAAAACAAATCATTTTAACAGTTTGGTGAGTGAGGTACTCTTTCCTCGATGAAAAGTAATTATTTTTCAGCTCCTTAGTCCTGAATATGATACTCTACCAAAGGAAGACAAGTTTTACTCAGTCCATGGTAGAGTTGTAGCTTCTCAGCATGTGCCTGCTCTACTGGTGGGCTCTACTATATAATTGCTTAGTTTTAACTTGATAAACATATATCAGTTTTCCCAAGATAATTAGGTGGATAAAGAAAATGGTTTTTTTTTTTTTTTGGTTTTTCGAGACAGGGTTTCTCTGAATATCTCTGGCTGTCCTGGACTCGCTTTGTAGACCAGGCTGGCCTCGAACTCACAAAGATCCGCCTGCCTCTGCCTCCCAAGTGCTGGGATTAAAGGCGTGCGCCACCACCGCCCGGCTAAGAAAATGTTTAAAGAGAAATGGATTCAATTAGATTTTTTTCCAGATATATACATGCATAGTTTTTACAAATGGATTGACTTCTCCTTAGAGACTTGGCCCCAAATTAGAGTTCCTGGAATTTATGAGGGACAAAGGAGGCTATTTTCCTAAGTAGAACTAAATCCCAGTGACTTGTTGAGCATAGAGAAAAGAAAGCAACCCTCACATGCTCTAGAATCACACTAGAGTTAAAAATTTAACAGCACAAATGCATGATGGCCTATTCAACCACCTTAAAACAAATTGGACATTGTTCCAGAATATTCCCACCAGCACAAGACTTTCTTGTAGCTAACTCAAAGTAGGTAGGTACCAAACTTTTCTTTAAAAAAATTAAAATATGATCCCATCATATGTGAAAAGGCTTGCCTCTAACAGAATCTGGTAGCTGTTTGCTCTGAAATGAACACTTTCCTAATATACACAGAGTATTCTTTTATAGCACTTAAAGAGATGTTCAGAGTACTTAGATCTTTACCTCATTGAAAGCAGATGAGAGAGAGAGAGAGAGAGTTGGGAGGATCCTACTGTGGATTCTGTTGAGACTTCACCTGGTTTTTTTGTTTCCTCTTTGTAGAATTTGGTTGCTAGTTAACAGTTCATGCTCCCATGACTGAAGACATAGTTTCATCAGCACAGAATCGAGACAGGTGTTTGCTTCTCTCTGTAAATTTTTTATAATATTAACTAATAAATGTAATACACATGGGAATTTTCCTTCCCACTTTCCATTGTAGCTTGTACATTTTCATCGTTATTATTCTCTTTGAATTCTGGAAAGCTGTGTAAACTTTAAACTATTTAGAATTAACAAAATATAGATCTCAACTTAAGTTTCCCATCTTCCCTTATTCATTAGGTGCATTAATAAAATACATTCATTCTAGAAGGATTAAAACCTCTGTCACACAATTATAACAGCTGTTTTTCTGCCCTCTTCTCTGGGAGTTTCTTCCGGAGTTCCCTTGTTCATGTTTCCATCTTGATTTTCCTTTTCTTTTTCTTTGAAATCTCACTTTTCTCTTTCTTTTAGAAGATTTGTTTTTATCAGCTTTAATTATGAGCATGAGTATGTATCTCTGTATCTGTGCACATAAATACAAGTGCCCTGGGAGGCCAGAGGCATTAGACTCCCTAGAACTGGAGTTGTAGGGGTTGTGAACCACCTGATGTGGGTGCTGGGAACCAAACCCTGGTCCTCTGCAAGAACAATATGCTCTTTTAACTGCTACACTATATCTTCAGCCTCTTAGCTTGATTTTTTTCTTGCTTGTCTCAGAGCCTCAGTATAATAGTAAAGACATTTCTATTAGTCAAAATATCTATTTCTACCACAGCCTTAAGAGCCTTTGCCTTCTGGATGCCATAGCAATAGGTTTGATGCAGATAATGAGTCTCTTTTGAGATTAAGTCACCTCACCTGTAGGGTGTCAATTTTTTTTTTTTTGGACAGGTAAAAAGAGATTAGAAAGCAGTCAGTGAACAAAGCCCTTTGTTTCTGTTTCTGGAAGCTAACTTAAGGGTAAAGTTAAGGCAACGGAAAAAGCCTAGGGTGTGCATCCATATATTGTTTGAGTTCATAGGAGATCAAAGCCCAAGAGCACCCACATTTTAGCCTGACATCTGACAGTCATCATAAGGCAAGGCAGCTATTTCTCACAAATCTACTTTTCACATTTTCTCCTCCAGCTAGACATTTGCAGACATTTTTTTCCAAAGGGTCCCCAAAGACTTGGATGCCTTTGCAATGATTTTTAAAAATTATTCTCATTAAAAAAAAATGAACCCTCTGTCAGATGTGGGGTTGGTGAAGATTTTCTCCCAGTCTGTAGGCTGCTGTTTTGTTGGAATGACAGTGTCTTTTGCCTTACAGAAGCTTTTCAGTTTCATGAGGTCCCATTTATTGATTGTTGGTCTCAAATCTTTACTGGTGGTATTGCCTTGTAGGCCCCCAGTGTATGAAGAGGCTCTTGGCCCTCATATGACTTCTGAACTGGGATGAGGGACTGTTATGTAGGGGCACTCCACTCCAGAGGAGTGGGATGGAAGGGTTGTGGGGTAGAGGATGGGAGGGTGGGGCTGGGAAGGGGAGAAAGAGGACAATATGATGGAGATGTAACCTGAAGCAACAAATAAATAAATTTATTAATAAAAAAATGAACCATCTATATTATGAATAGAAGTTTGAAAACAGTGAAGTATCATAAGTAAATGATTATCCAAAATAACAAAACCAAAGGATGAGCCACATCTTGTTCAAGAGACATTAAAAAACTTGAGGATGTGGATAAGTGAAAATATTCACCGGAACCCACCACCATCAAATCACCATTATTAACATCAGACATTCATTTCTCCACTCCCTCCCCTTTTACCTCCCCTCCCCTCTCTTTCCTTCCCCTCCTCACCCCTCCTTTCACCTTCCCTCCCCTCCTCTCCCACCCCGTCCCCTCCCCTTCCCTTTTCTCCTTTCCTCTCATCTCAATTTCTTTCCTCTCATCTCCTTTCTTTTCCTTTTTTCTCTTTCTCTTCTTCATTGCTTCCTCCTTTTCCTGGTTCTCTTCCTGTAAAAAAAAAAAGTATATATATATATATACACACACACATATGGACACATAGATGGCATGGTGGGTGGATGGAGACATCATTATAAAAATATCATCACAGGATATTGAAATTCTAAAATAATGGGTTTACATTATATTATGTTTAACAGAAAAACTAACTGAAGCAAGAGTGAAGAAACTGCTGCATTTCTCTGGAAAGTTTGGTATCCATAAAAGCTACTGGGTTCTAATGAATCTTGAACATATTTTCTAGGACATTAAAAAAATTTGGGAGAAATTCCTATCAGGTTGGTAATTTATTCTAAGCTCTGGGTATGAGAAAAATTCTCAGGATCTTCTTTTAGTCCATGCTTTGGTAATGAAATTTCCATGAGATGTAAGAGCTTTGATTTCACACCACTAGAGTGGCGTGATGGGGCTCTCAGTATTATAAACCACTGACTAGATATGAGCAACATTTCTGAACCCATAGTAGGTGAGCGAGAACAAAATCTGATTCATTCATTATTTTCTTGGTTGCCTCTCAAAACAGTAGACAATCAATGAGGGCTGAAACAAATGAAAACCAGAGAGGGGTGATATATGTGACTATCCCACACATCTTATCTTTCCTGTTACTAGATTCAGGAAGGGGGAAAGAAATATATTTTTTTTCTCACTAGAAAACAGCATTAAAGTCAATGTGTTGACTTTTCATCAAAAGATAACTGTGTTAAATATTGACTAGGAGAAATGTGGTTCCATCGTATGGCTGATCTCATCTGTGTAGACTCATAGAAAGCAGCAAACCTTTACCAACAGAGACAGGGCAGGGAGGAAAAGTTCTCAGCCCAGATACTATCCAGGTAGCCCTGGAAATCATGCAGGCACCTGCTTCCCAGGCAATCTTCTCAAAATATTATCAACCATTGGAGTAGTGAGCAGTCTCTTTCTGGTCATAGCAACTGAGTTCAGACATCAAAGAACATCATGAGGTGGTAATAGAATCTTGTATTCTTCCCTGCTCGGTTGAGATGGCAAATAGCAATGTAGTCCAAAGTCATGTTACCCTAGTCCCCCTAAAATGCAAAGAAACAAACAGAAGAAGAAGAAGAAGAAGAAGAAGAAGAAGAAGAAGAAGAAGAAG
>CAJQZJ010001694.1:4006626-4028257 GCA_907164525.1 Lophiomys imhausi | reverse complement strand
AGAAGAAGAAGAAGAAGAAGAAGAAGAAGAAGAAGAAGAAGAAGAAGAAGAAGAAGAAGGAGAAAAAGAAGAAGAAGAAGAAGACACCCTTTTCAGCAAAAGGCTTGTAAGGCCATCCTTAGAAGAATAACATGTAATTCTAATAGCATGAGTGAGGATATTAGATTCATGGTGCCATTAACAGCAAAGCTGAGCCATGAGCCCACGTCACAGGTGAGAAGCATGTTGGGAGGTGCACAGCTCCCATTGAATTGTGTGAGCAACTGCGTAAGGAAGGAGACAGGCTCTGTTGCTGCCAACACAAGTTCCTCACAGCTTACTAGATCAAGTTTCAGAACATTATCCAGGGAACTGGACTCATCTGTGACTGAGTGGAACTATCAAGGTGGGCGAGAGAACAGCTCTCTGTGGTTTTCTACTTCATGCTTCCTCTTGAGTCTTCCTTTTTGTGTGTTTAACTGGGGAGTCAGATGCTAGAGTCAGGACAAAGTCACAATCTCTAATCAAACTTCCACGTACATAACAGATGGTAAAAAAAATTGTATTTGTGAAGAGATCAGATGGTCCTCCAACAACTGTCCCAAGGGTGAGAAATCATCCGTTCACCCTGACACATGTTCAGTGTTCTTGTGGGATTGGAATCGTCCTAGTCTCAGGCTGATCTTTCTCCACTCTGGCCCAGCACCCTTAGTGTGCTGTTTGATGTGCCATGAACTATCAAGATGCTCCACTGTGTCTTTTGGGTACCCCATCTATTTCATTCTTACGTGATCTCATGACTGACATCTCAGGCGGCTCTTTCCGTAGACTTTTTTTTGTTTGTTTGTTTGTTTCTCCCACTAACGTTCTGGTTTAGATTCAGCTAAAGGCTACAGAGATATCACATGTTCCTCTTTCTCTCGGCTCCCTTCTTCGGAGAATTTGCCTCTTAGCTATAGCTGTCTGACTTCCACAGACACCCAGTTCTGTCAGCTCAGTTCAAGGCTCTGCTGGGCTCCCACTAGGTTTTTACTTGTTTAGTGTTTGTCTGAAAACTCTCCAGGGAGTGAAGCTGGGTTTACCACAGCAGTCACTTCTTTGTTTCTCCTGTCAGTCACTGTCACCTTCTACCTGATACACAGTGTCTAAATCATGGTTCTTCTATATATTGTTTATTTTTTATTTATTTATTTATTTATTTTGTTTTTGTTTTTTTTTGAGACAGGGTTTCTCTGTGTAACAGCTCTGGCTGTCCTGGACTTGCTGTGTAGAACAGGCTGGCCTCAACCTCACAGAGATGCGCCTGCCTCTGCCTCCCAAGTGCTGGGATTAAAGGTGTCTGCCACCACCGCCAGGCTTATATTGTTTATTTTTAATTTATTGCATGGAGGAGACGAAGCAAACCTAGCTGTTGGCTTATCGACTTTAAAGTTAGAAAAAATTCTAACTGCTTTGTTCATTAAAAATTGTTTGTGACTCTGAATACATATTATTTCTTATAGTAGTGGGCTAGTTTCCCATCTTCAGCCTTAAGAAAGGGCATTATCAGAGAGGCATCAGAAAGTACTGGCTGGACTCCTTGATAGCACTACAGAGTTCTACGAATTAATTAGCCACAGGTGACCTAGTATGATATAGATACCTCTGTCTTGAATTTAACACTCACATAAATAAAATACAATCTTATTTGAAGATGGAAAGTACAGACTTCATTTCACAAGGTCTATATCTCTTCTTTTTAAATAGCTACATCCCACCCTGGGCCACATTGTGAAATGACCTTTAGGACACATATTCACCAGCAAATCTGTGACTATAAGTACAACCACTTTATTCTATTCTTGTGTTTTACCTCATCCAATGTTAGAAATATGCCTTGATTCACATTCCATAGTCTAGAAGAAAATAGAATATTACCAGTAAAAATAGATCTTGAGTCAATAAAAATGAATGTACTTTATGCTTTCTTTAACATCTATGTTTGATGGAACTCTGATAAATATCTTTATGACATAAAATGTAGGTTCTTAGACAGTTAACTACCACGTTTATCTCTAAAATCTTGGCTAGTATTTCAGAGGGCGAATAGAGCTTATTTGAGAAATCCTGTCATTTAATGAGTTCCAGAAACAGAGATGACCTTAGAGTGGCAGGGACAATTTAAAAGTGGAGGTAGATTATAAGGCTGAAATGGTGCTTTTATTCAGTCAGCCTTACTTTGGACAAACTATGGAATGAAGTAAAGGCCCCTCCAGTACCCAGAGGATACAAGGGAAAAGTTAAGAAAAGCAAAACCGTGGGTTCCCTGTGCCTGGAAGCCATTGATGTCTCGATCCAAGAGCTGAACAAATGAGCCTTTGTGTATACTTGTGACAGCCCTTTGAAGTTATGGCATCCCGACTGGCAACTTTTAGTATCTGGCCATCTTAGAACAGGGGAGGTTGGGAAACAGAGAAGGGAAGGACTAAGAAAAGTAGGTGTCGTTTGACTGGCTCCAAGCCCACTGGGTAAACATGCCAGCAACCTTCTCACAGGGATTACTTTTCAGAAATGAAAAGGGAGTGTCCAGCTTCATTTAGAATCAAAACGAGGAAATGACTCTCAGCTGTCCACACACAACAAAACAACCCACCCGGCAGAGGGGCAGAGCCTTGAGTCCATGGTAGAGCAGAGAGGATTTCTCTCTGGACGAAAAAGTCCAGGTCGCCTCCAGGAATGCTTATATTTCGGTATCTCCAGTCCTCTGCCCTGGGGACATTCTGATGAGATTCATGGTCCTTGTTTTCTACAAAGAATTCTCACAGACTTTCCTTAAGGTCCTCTCTACTTTTCTGGAGGATTTCTTAATGGAATTACATAGGCGGTCCTAAGGCCTTTTGTTTTGAGTTAGGATTGAGTTTGAAGCTCTGAGGTTTGGTTTCTGCTTCATACCTAACTTCTTGTGTGGTCCTTCTCCACAAGTGATTATTTCCTGTCTTTCCTGAAAGATAAAATAGATTGTGGTAGTGCACTCAGAGGGAAGAAAGAAGGTTACATTCAGTTTCAAATACTTAGAATTAATTTCAAAACACCAAAAGCATTAGGAAGTATCTATTTCCAGCTTAGCAACAGGTCAAGAGGAAGAGATATCAACACAAAAGGAGAAAATCATAGGATCCTATATTTTGGAAAATGACAATACTCAAGCACTTAAAAACTACAAACAATAAGGGAATATCTAGGCGTAGGCATAATTGGGCAACATTAGCAATAAGAACTGTACTTTAGATATATTATATTATTTTTGGTGGGGTTATTTTGCACATATTCTATAGAATAGAATTCAGTTTGGGTTAGCTATTAAGAAAAAAGAATGTTTCAACTCATAAAAGAAGTAGTTAAATAAACTAGGTATATATTCTAGATAGGGAGTAAGTGGCAACTAGCTTTATCATGGTTAACATCAAGGTTAGTCAAAGTGTGAGTTAGTTCCCCTTAGTTTTTGACACTTACAGAATTAAAAACAAATGAAGCGACAGCTCATGGAATCACTAAGGAGATTATTGTAGGGTCAGCACAGAGTAGGTGATGTTAGGGGGTGCGGGGAGGGTGCTGTCCAGTTAAAGTATTGCATGTGGTCCCTAGACTCCTAACTTCACACACAAACATTTCATTGCGTTTACTAGTTCTTCATATACACACTTTCTCCTTCCCAAAGGGTAGCCTGGTTTATAAGACCTAACGTTGGACAAATTAAAATTATACACAATACATTTAAGTGTTAATACCACTGTAAGTTTGTAGCTTAAAAGGCCGTGTGGCCCCGGTGGTGAGGCGGTGAATGGGTGTCCGAGTCCGCGAGGTGAGATCGGGCGACGTTTCCCTCTAATATCTTGTTGGATGCAGCTTGAAACGTGAAGCACTGAGACTCATTTCCAACGGTCTGCGGGCAGGACCATTTGGTCCATGCACCTGAGTCAAAGACCCACGTTCTGTGTCAGAGAAAATATGGTGGATTCCAGAAAATGCCAGTGCGCTTGAAGAAAGCTTTCTCCAGCAACGAAACAACAGCAGCTCTGAGGCAGCTATTTGCTGAACTAAGTTTCCTTTATTGCAATTTATGTCATGGTGATTTGAGCTCTCCCATGGTTCCTTAAAACTTATTAAAATTTCCCGACCCTGAGATGGGTGAGGGCTATTTTTGAACCATGGGGAATGGGGAGGGAGATTTTGGGGGTGGATATATTCTATTGGCTGAGAGTTGGGGGTCTGGGACCCCAACTTTGAGATTTCCAGGGTTTCGCTCAGATCTCACTGTTCCCAACCACACACCTCTGGAGGCATACCCAACATAAGTATAAAAGCTCACACTTCTCTCATTTTCTTGAACTTTCACTTAGTATTAATGCAGGACTTACTTCCCTTGTGCAGTTTTAGACATTGTCTGTTAGCAAAATTCTTTTCTTTAAAAACCCTTAGACAAATAACTCATGCTTGTTTTGTCTCCTTCACACTGCCTGGCCATTCACACTTCCATGGTCACCATAATTAGTGCACACACAAATTCATGCAGGTTCAGTTTTTTTTTTTTTACTTTATTTTTTATTTCTTCAAGTTACATCTCAATCACAATCCCCTCCCTACTCCCCCCTCTAGTCCCATCCTCTCACCCACTTCCACCTCAAACCACCCAACCCCTTCCTTTTTTAAGCTTAAGGTATATCTTTCCCCCCACCAACAGCTCCCCCTTTCAGTCCAACAAATGGCTCTTTCTCTTATAATAATAAATACAATACAAAACAACAGAGGTAATTAGGCCACAGTTATGAGGGTTATATGGCTTAGCATACATTCCCAATGTCCAGTCCATATGTATTTGGCACCTGACTTTAACATTCTACTATCTAACCATCTCCATGAGTTTAAAGTTCTATATCTAACTCAGCTTTCATACTAACTTGCATCACAATTTTAAAAACATCTTCTTAGATCCATAACACTCTCTTGATTCCTAAACAACTCAAAATTTAATTATGACACTCTAGCTATCTATTCTTCAACTGCCTCAGACCTGAGAGGGATAAATATATCTGATTATATAGAAGTGCAGGGCCTGCAGCTTCCCAATCTAAGAAATGACATACCAGTGGCTGCCTGGACAGTTCCCATTTTCTCTCCATACATTACAGCATCTATCGTCAGTCGTTTGGCCCCATTTCTCTGACAGACATTGATTGTAGAGCAGGAATTATGAAGGACTTACCTACCCTGTCTTGGCAGAGCTAAGCTGTCAACTTACCTGCTTCCAAGTTTTGTCCTTTTTGGACAGCATTCTGTCTACAGTTGGAGCAAGGGGCTTTTCCTACCAAGAGATAGGCTTGTGACTAATTCAATCATCTCCCACTGGAGATTCTTCGATGCTCATCTTCTACTTGGAGTAGAATAGGGGGTGCTGTCAGGAACTGACATGTCTCGATATCAAAAAAAATCTAAAGTTAAGAAAACATCTTTCAATGCCATATTCTGCAGATCTCTTGAGGTTTTTGAAGAGGCTCTATATATCTCTTATATTAGGATAAGCAGATGTTGCTTATCTCTTAGCAACTTGATTTCTGATTAGCTTAGAAAATAACTATAATAGACTGTCATAGTACCTAACAGAATGACAGGCTTGCATGACTATTAGTTTGCATTTCTTAATTATCCTAAACAGTTTATGACAATTAGTAGCAAAAGACCAAAACTTCACATTTCATTTTTTTCTTTACCCCCTAACCCTTCCATCCCATTTCTCTGGAGTGGAATGTCCCTATATAACAGTCCCTCACCCTAGTTCAGAGGTCATATGAGGGCCAAGAGCCTCCTCATACATTAGGGGTCTATGAGGCAGTACCACCAGTGAAAAATGTCTCATTGCCCAGGAGAGAGAACAAAAAAACCAAACAAACAAATAGGCAGACAAACAGATAAAAAAGAATAAAAAATAAAAAAATAATAAAAATAAAAATTAAAAAATAAAAAGTCTATATTCTTGTTCCCTTTGGTATGTTGGTTGTAGTATCGATATCCTCTACTATATAGCTAAAATCCTACTATAAGTGAATAGATGCCATATGCATCCTTCTGAGTCTGGGTTAGCTCACTCAGGATGAGCTTCTCTAGTTCCATCCATTTGGCTGCAAATTGAATAATTTCATTGTTCCTGATAGCTGAATAATATTCCATTGGTTTATAAATAAGTTTAATGTATCTCAGAAGAGTAGTCAACACACATTAGACAAAGACTAGAGAAAACAAAGTTTCTTCAGTTTAATGTTTCAAAATCTATTTTTTGATACTTTTCCATTGTATTCCTTCCTTTAGATTAATGGACTGCATTGTAGATATGGACTTCCAGTTCAGTAACTAAAACTGCTCTATTATAGTCAGATAAGAGCACCCACTCTTGTATTGCAAAAGTATCTGCTTCAGTGTGTCAGACAGTGAGTATGCTTTGCTCTGCTTCCAGTGGTTCCTATGGATATTTGCCTCCTGAATTAATTTTTTTTATGTGATAGAAAAACATACCCTTTTCTTATTTAAGAGTATTATATTAAGGTATTTCATTGATGTACAACTAAGTGGAATTCTAATAAATACAAGGCTCTGTACCAAAGATAGGAACCAAAAACAGACTAAAAATAGATGGCTGGTTTGGTGGGCATTTTTATAACGACGAATTATTGCTATCTGGACAATTAGTAACTCTTATTATGGGATAGGAAACATATGTGGAAACCTTGTTGTTTGTAATTCTTTGGAAGAAAAACCACATAGTGGAAATAATAAGAGTCTTCAGAATGTTGGAGAGGGCTGGCTATTTACCTTGTTCAATAAAGTTCTACAGAGATGAGAGGAGCTCAGACTGCAGCAGGTCAGCCTTTAGGCAGAGGTGGGAACACCTACTTTCTTACAGAACTGCTTTGTGTGAGTAGCCTGAACTACAAATAGTCTGTGGCTCCTGGCTTTTGAGATATCAAAGGTCTGAGAATGACCTCTTTCCTGAGAGCTCCAATGACATCAAGTGACAGGGACAGGGGCAGAGAGCTATTCTTCAGCTGGTGATGACACTGTGCATGCACTTCAGAGCAAGCATTCCCTGTACGCAGTGGGACTGCATCTAAGAATATGAGATCATTTTCACATACAAAGCTATTTTATAAAGTGGTGTTCAAGGGTTCTCCATTCAGTTGATGGAAATGTCAATTTTAATAAGATAACTAAAAAGACAAGAAATGCAAGGCTAGAGAGATGGCTCAGTGGTTAGGAGTCTATTGCTCTAGCTTAGGACCCAAATTCAATTCTCGTGTCTGATGTTGGGTGGTTTTCAATAAATCCAGTTCCTGGGGACACAGTGCTCTTCTCTGAACTTCACAGGCACTTGCACTTACATGTACATATCAGCATATAGACATTCATATAACTTACATGCACATACCTGTATGTAGACATTCATATACTCAACTTTGAAAATAAACACACATAAATTTCTTTTTTTTTGAAGATGAGAATGGCCAGGCTGAAAATATAGACAAGTTCTTTCTAATTTGTTTAAGGAATCAATTGAAGGCAAGTATGTCAGAAGCCTACAAATATTTAAGGAAAGATATTGGCAATAGTCCTTGGGTCCCTGTTGGATGTAGGCTGTAGAGGTCTCTTACCCATCCCCAGTTGTACTCTCTAGGGCCTAGTGATGATAGGGAACTTGGAGAGTCTCCCAGGAGACAGGGCTTTCCCAGAAATCAGAGCAGTGTAGGTATGATAAGGAGTTATTTAAACCTCCCTACCACCCAAATTTATGTTTCTTTTCTTTCTCTCTTATAAACAAACAAGTGAACAAACAAACAAAAATAAAGAAAAAACAAAAAATACCCCCAACACAAAACCAAAACGAACAAATGACCAATACGATTTTAAAAATGCCCAAAGCAAAATCAAACAAAAAGTCCATAAAATTACTATTGGGATTGTTTTATGTTGGCAACTTTTCCAAGTCAAAGGACCTGTCCTGACATGAGCCTGATATATCCAGTGAGACTGCATTAGAGAAAACAGGTTTTCCCTTTGTCAGCAGATATCAATTGCAGACAGTTTTTTTCCTTAGAGGGATCACCATGCCTAATTGTCCCTCTCAGTTCGGGGACCCCATGCGGCTTGAATCTGTGCAGTCTTGTCTTCATGTTGCAATAGTCTCTGTGAATTCATATGTGCATCAGTCCTGTTGTGTCTGGACAACACTGTTTCACTGAGTCATCCATCACTCCAGATCTTAAAAAGTTTTTAACTTCCTCCTCCACATAGATCCCCGAGCCTTGAGGGGAAGGGTTTGATAAAGGCATCCTAATTATGACTGGGCACCCCCAAGTCCTTTACTCCTTGCAGATTGTTCAGGCGTTTGTCTCTGTATTAATTACCATCTCTGTCAAAGGAAGCATCTCTGATGTGTGTTGAGTGAGGCATTGATATATGAGTAAAGCAGTCTGTCATTAGGAATCATTTTATTGCTATGTTCCTTTAGTTTAATTATAGTAGCAGTTTTTTCCCTAGGCCCATGACCTATCTAGTCTCAAATTCTAGACCTCTTTAGTATCAGTTATGGATTATATCTCATTGAGTGGCCTTAAATCCAACTTAAAAATGGTTGGTATTTCTGTAACATTTGTGCCACTATTATACAAATGTATCTTAGAAGTATGTCATTACTGTAAGTTACAGATTTTATAGCTGGGTGACATTTATGATTACATTTCTCTTCTGATAGCATGTAGAGCACCTTTGAACACCATAAAAACTAGTCAGTAGGTGTGAAGATTCTAGTTAGGCACCAGCTTGACGGTCTTTGTTTTTAATGACATAAGTAAGTTCTTTTCAGGACTAAGGCTTAATATCCTTGACAATACCCTGTGATATTCGGGGTCTCCATGAGGTCCCTTTGGCCAACCACTTAACAAGATATAACCCATTCATGGCATTAGAGGTTTTATTTTGTGGCATAAGGTGTATAGTTGGGGCATTGTCTCCCCTATTATTTGGTGACTCCATTTATAGCCCTCTAATATATATGTATATTTTAGGAAGCTTCTACAGTAGAGGTTTCCACATAGTGTTTCAAATGGCCTTTAATATTTGTCATCTCTCCCCATATTTCTTCCTTTATAGTTCTCTCCCATTCCCCTCCCTATTTAATCCTCCTGTTCTACTTTTCTCTTTGTTTCTCCATAACATTATATTTTAGTTCCTCTTCATTTGGAGATCCTCTCCTTCCACCTGGTCCCTTACTAGCAGCTACCTAACCTCTGTAGTTATTTGGACTATAGTACATATTTTGAAAACTTAAAAGCTAATATCCATACATAAGGGAAAACATACAATATTTCTCTTTTTTTGGTCTTTGTTATCTCATTCAGAATGATTTTTTTTCTAGCTCCATCCATTTACCTGAGAATTTTATGATTTTGCTTTTCTTTATATCTAGCTGCCATTTTGGATGGTGAGGATGAGGTTTCTCACTTTTTAAAAAAAATTCATTAAAAATCTTGACAGTGGGTTACAAATAGTCTTAATTTTCTATGAACTATCTGGTATGACCTGGACCACCCCTACAATTTTAATGCTTCAAGTTCATGTGGGTTTTGAGTCTTGCCATGTTCACAGGGGCTGATAAGATCATTGCTCCATACAGGATCTTGATGGTGGAACAATAGAAGGCTGCGTTTTTGGTCACTAATTGAACTAAAGATAGGAAAGGTACCCATGTGATCAATATACAGGCTGTTTACTTTTCTGTGATTGACATGTTATGGTGTGAAAAGAGGATCTACTTCATTCAGTATCTTTCTTTGAGCTATTTGAACTGAGGAAGCAATATCAGTATCAATTAGCAGTGGGAACAAAACTAGGTCAGCAGAAATGGTCAGAGACTATGATGGGCATGCACAAGGGAAGAGGCAAGAATGGCAGAATGCATGAATAAACAGATGCTCAGATGAATAAAGGACTGAGGTAGAAGGTGAGTATGCTGCCAAGTAGACTAGAAGGAGAGAGGAGACTCAGAAAGTCAGAGAGAACAGCAGAGTCTCTCCAGTGGCAAAGGCCACTAAACTCCTGCTGCTGTGGCCCCTCCAGTGTTAAGCAACCTGTTCTTGTTCCTATATGTGAGGTAAGGCTGAGTTCTTTGGGGAGTTAATATACTTAATTTTAATTTAATTGAATGCTATTTAATCTTGGAAAAGGTTGAGTTATGAGAATTTGATTTGTTATATATAAACAAGATAGTAGATAGTTATAGAAAAGTTAGATGGAAAAAGAGGCCATTCTAGCAAGAACCTACAAGGACATGAGAATTTTAATGAGGGAAGTAATAATATATTATTTTAGGATGGTTTGTAAATACTTTGTATCACTGCCATCATGACATCTGGAATACTCTCATCTAATGAATGCTGTGTTTACTCCCACTGTATAGACAAGAACATTGAGCCTCAGAGGCTTTCTGTTGAATGGCAGAACTGAAGATTTAGTCTGAGTGGTCCGACCTTGCAGTGTTTATATTCTTATAAGGTAGCAACAATTCTCTATTTTAGCTTTTTATCCACTATCCGTGAGTGATGAGTGGTTCTGGGACAGTTCAAAGCCAAATGGGTAGCATTGGCGTGGCTGCTATTAATGAATCTGGAAGCCCAAAAGTCATATCACAGAAGAGGTGAAAAAATATCTTGTTCTGGACTTGAGGTGAGGGGACTTTAGGGACAGTCTTTAGAGATACTAATGGAACTCTTCTTTGTCAAAAATTAGGTGGCCATAAGTGTGTGGGTCTATTTCTGGATCTTCAATTCAATTCCATTGATCCACTGGTCTGTTTCTATACCAATACCATGCTGTTTTTACAACTATTGCTCTGTAGTACAGCTTGAAATCTGGGATGGTGATACCTCCAGATGTTTTTTTATTGTACAGGATCAATTTAGCTATTCTGGGATTTTTGTTGTTCCATATGAAATTGAGACTAGCTCTTTCCAAGTCTATAAAAACTGTGTTGGTATTTTGATAGGAATTGCACTGAATCTATATATTGCTTTTGGTAGGATAGCCATTTTTATTATGTTGATCCTACCTATCCATGAGCATGGGAGATCTTTCCATCTTCTAAAGGCCTCTTCCATTTCTTTCTTCAAGGGCGTGAAGTTCTTGTTGTACAGGTCCTTTACTTGCTTGGTTAGAGTTACCCCCAGGTATTTTATATTGTTTGTGGCTATTGTGAAGGGGGTTGTTTCCCTTATTTCTTTCTCAGCCCATTTGTTTGTTGTATAAAGAAGGGCTTCTTTTAGAAGGACAACATCTTCAAAAAGTGGTGCTGGTCCAACTGGATGTCCACTTGTAAAAGAATGAAATTAGACCCATACTTATCACCTTGTACAGAACGTAAGTCCAAGTGGATCAAAGATCTTAACATAAGGCCGGTCACACTAAATCTACTAGAAGAAAAAATGGGAAAAACCCTCAAACTCATTGGCACAGGTGACAACTTCCTGAACAGAACACCAACAGCTCAGGACCTGAGATCAACAGTCAATAAATGGGACCTCATGAAACTGAAAAGCTTCTATAAGGCAAAAGACACTGTCATTCAAACAAAATGGCAGCCAACAGACTAGGAGAAAATCTTCACCAACCCCACATCTGACAGAGGGCTAATATCCAAAATCTATAAAAAACTCAAGAAACTAAATGCCAAGAAACCAAATAATCCAATCAAAAAATGGAGGATGGAGCTAAATAGAGAATTCACAAAGGAAGAATCCCTAATGGCTGAGAGACACTTGAAGAAATGCTCAACATCCTTAATCATCAGAGAAATGCAACTCAAGACAACTCTGAGATTCCATCTCACACCTGTCAGAATGGCTAAGATCAAAATCTCAAATAACAGCACATGCTGGCGAGGGTATGAAGAGAGGGGAACCCTACTCCATTGCTGGTGGGAGTGCAGGCTTGTGCAACCAATATGGAGGTCAGTCTGGCGATATCTTAGAAAACTTGGAATAGCTTTGCCTCAGGACCCAGCCATACCACTTCTGGGTATACACCCAAATGTCTCCTCACAGAATCATAAGGAAGTTAGTTTCCTCATCTATGTTTATAGCAGCCTTATTTGTAATAGCTAGAAACTGGAAACAACCCAGATGTCCCTCAACCGAAGAATGGGTTAAAAAACTGTGGTACATCTACACAATGGAATATTATTCAGCTATCAGGAACAATGAAATTATTTAATTTGCAGCCTCATGGATGGAACTAGAAAAGCTCATCCTGAGTGAGCTAACCCAGACTCAGAAGGATGCATATGGCATCTATTCACTTATAGTAGGATTTTAGCTATATAGTAGAGGATATCAATACTACAACCAACACACCAAAGGGAACATGGACATAGACTTTTTATTTTTTATTTTTATTCTTATTTTTTCCTATTTTTTATTCTTTTTTATCTGTTTGTCTGCCTATTTGTTTGTTTGTTTTTTAATTCTCTCTCCCGGGCAATGAGACACTTTTCACTGGTGGTACTGCCTCGTAGACCCCCAATGAATGAGGAGGCTCTTGGCCCTCATACGACCTCTGAACTGAGGTGGGGGACTGTTATATAGGGACACCCCACTCCAGAGAAATGGGATGGAAGGGTTAGGGGGTAAAGAAAAAAATGAAATGTGAAGTTTCGGTCTTTTGCTACTAATTGTCATAAACTGTTTAGGATAATTAAGAAATGCAAACTAATAGTCATGCAAGCCGGTCATTTTGTTAGGTACTATGACAGTTTATTATAGTTATTTTCTACGCTAATCAGAAATAAAGCTGCTAAGAGACAAGCAACATCTGCTTATCCTAATATAAGAGATAGATAGGGCCTCTTCAAAAACCTCAAGAGATCTGCAGAATATGGCATTGAAAGATGTTTTCTTAACTTTAGATTTTTTTTTATATCGAGACATATCAACTCCAGACAGCACCCCCTATTCTACTCCAAGTAGAAGATGAGCATCGAAGAATCTCCAGTGGGAGATGATTGAATTAGTCACAAGCCTATCTCTTGGTAGGAAAAGCCCCTTGCTCCAACTGTAGACAGAATGCTGTCCAAAAAGGACAAAACTTGGAAGCAGGTAAGTTGACAGCCTAGCTCTGCCAAGACAGGGTAGGCAAGTCCTTCACAACCCCTGCTCTACAGTCAATGTCTGTCAGAGAAATGGGGCCAAAAGATTGAAGATCGATTCTGTAATGTATGGAGAGAAAATGGGAACTGTCCAGACAACCACTGGTATGTCATTTCTTAGTTTTGGAAGCTGCAGGCCCTGTACTTCCTATAAAAGCAGGAAAAATTTATCTCTCTCAGGTCTCTGAGGCGGTTGAAGAATAGATAGCTAGAGTGTCATAATTAAATCTTGAGTTGTTTAGGAGTCAAGAGAGTGTTATAGATCTAAGAAGATGCTTATAAAATTGTGTTGCAAGTTAGTATGAAAGCTGAGTTAGATGTAGAACTTTAAACTCATGGAGATGTTTAGATAGTAGAATGTTAAAGTCAGGTACCAAATACATATGGACTGGACACTGGGAATATATGCTAAGCCATATAACACTCATAACTGTGGCCTAATTACCTCTGTTATTTTGTATTGTATCTATTATTGTAAGAGAAAGAGCCATTTGTTGGACTGAAAGAGAGAGCTGTTGGGGAAATAAGATATACCTTAAACTTAAAAAAAAGGGAAGAGGATGGGGGGTTGAGGGTGGGAGGGTGGGATTGGAGGAGGAATAGGGAGGGGATTGCGATTGAGATGTATCTTGAAGAAATAGAAAATAAAGTAAAAAAAAAAAACAACAATGGAACTCTTCAGGCTTGTAATGAGTAGATGATTGTCCCACACTCCCTTAGTTCCTAGGAATGGAAGACAGATTTGGAAGCAATTTCTACTAGTAGGCAGTGATGCTGACCCACCTATACCACTTACCTTGAGTGTGGCTGGAGACAAGTTAGTTGAGCTGTTTGCCTGTTGCTTCAAATGTGGAAAGAGGTTTCTTCCAAAATCAAATTTTCCTTGTAGTTTTTGTCTGTCAGGAGTAAGGAATGATTTATGCAAGAAAAACCTTGAAAAAGCACAGACGGGAGTTCAGTAAGTGGTGGTGACTGTCGTTTCATTATAATGCACTTCCTTTCTCTGTCTCCAGTTGTCAGGTCTAAAGTAGAAAAAGTTTCAGTGAGAGCTGAACCTGGCTCCACTGGGTGTGCAGAGACAGAGTCTCCCCTCTCCTCTCCTCCAGGACTAATATTGTTAGTAGAGCTAGGTCTGTCTCAGTTGTCTCAAGTCCTTTCCCTCAGTCTCCAGCAGCAACAGCAGCTCCTACATGTTTAGCAAGCAGTGCGAGTTCCAAATCATTTCCATAAATCATGACCTCTGCATCAGTCTTACTAGACAGAACTATGGGGAAAAAACGCCCAGAAACCAACCAACCAACCGACAGCAGCAACAACAATAATCCCACAAAACTGTTTAAATATCATTGGGACAAAAAAAAAAAAAAAAAAAAAAAAAAAAAAAAGAGGCACTTTCTCATCTGACTACTACATCTGAACTCTGTGAAACCAGAGGAAGTTCTGCTGTTTGGGGGTGTTTGTTTCGTCTTTGCGTTTGTGTTCGTTTTCTGAACTAGCTGGTAAGAGAACTGTTAGCATAGACGATACCATAATGTGCCTCAGAATGGAGACTGAATGAAAAGTCTCAAGCAATGCCCAAGTAATCCCCTGGTACACAAGGCCCAGTTAGTGTGGAAACACTGGTGTTTGTTGAACGTGTGATGTCTGTCCCCATTTCCTTCCTCCTCAAAGGGTTTGCTTTCATTTAACTACTTAACCGCAAAAGTCAATTCAGCTTGTGAGGCAGGGGGATTCCTAGAAATGAGTGTGACCCAACTAGGCAATGAAAATACACCAATTGTTTCCTCTTATTCACACTGTCCTGGAGAGGAAGCAGCTGTAGCAACCAGGCTTCCTCACATCTCCTTTTCACTTGAAGAGCATCATTGCTTCATCCTGTACATGTCTATGAGACAGGCTTACTGGTGCAGAGCACTTCCACAAGTGACCCTGAATCTCAGTGCACTATTTCTGCCTGTGGCCAAGTCACATAAGCTGGGGTTGGTGGTCTCACTCACACCTTACATTTCATGGCCCAACTCTATGAAGAGTTTTGGAAATGTACTAGATTCTACATCTTTAGTGAGAGGAATCCTTGGGCACAGGAAGGGGTGGTGAGCTAAATCTATCTTTATAATATCTGTAAGTGTCTTTATTTTAAAAGGGGAATTATAGCTGTAGATTTTTCCCTCTCTCTGCCATAGATCAAAGATTAGGTTACTCTACCATTGTGCTACATTCACAGCCCTAATAGCATCACTTAAAATTATTGTAACCAAATTCCTCATGTACATAAAAGCCAATGGTTCTGTCAGACCTACCATTGTCATGACAATTCCTGCCCTTTATTCACCTACATGACTAGTCCAAGTTCTTACAGCATTGCTACTCAACTTTTCATCCTTGGCCTACTGATTTTTGCCTTGGATGTCAATCACTGTCACTGATTCAAATCTGTGTTAATGGTACAAATATCTATGCAGTATAGCAACTTCCCCAATTCCATCTCAGCTCTTCTAATGGTGTGATGTGTCATTCTGAGGTATCCATTCCCCACACTCTGTATATCTGTGTTTCCTGTATATCCGTGTTTTCTAATGCTGGGTGCTCTTTTTACTTCAGGCTGTACACCATCTTATGCCTCACCACAAAAGAACAGATTCCCCATGTAACATGGACATCTTTGTAAACATAAACACAAATTCACAGAGGTATCCAGGAGTAAAAAAAAAAAAAATCAGAAATGTATCGTGCAATACTCCTACTCTATGGAGACATTTTTGTTCATTCTCAACATGGCGATGTTTTTTTCTAAGCATTTACTAAAAAAAAGTTCAAGTGTGAAAATTTACAAAGCTAGTAAAATGAGTTCCTAGTTGCCTGTATTCACCAGTGCCACTCACAAATATGCACATATTTGCATTTTCTTGCTGTGCTGATTGAAGGTAACTAGTTAACATTGCAAAAATTTACATCTAAATATCCCAGCATGCATATCCAACCTCTAAGAATAGTTTATGACAAAACCATAGGACTGCTTACATCCTAAAGAACAGCTACTATGAGGTCTTTGTTAAAGGTTCTAGCAAAATGCCTTTTGTTCTTGTCAATATAATAACAGCAACAGCCACAGTAGCAGCATGTCCATTCCAGATTCAGGCATTGCCAAGAGTTGTTTTCCACTGTGAGGATTTTTTAATCACTGATTTTGATTGTCATGTTGATTGATGAAAAATGGCTTGGAATTAGCAAAGCATTGCTCTACATGAGTCTGTTTTGGCGTTCTAGTGACAGTTCTGTCACTGCCTACCTCTGTAAATGGCCTAACAAATGAACTACTCACTGATGGATTCATGATGGCTTTACCGGGACATAGTGAAAGGTAAGAGGGACGATCTAACTGGGAGAAGTAGGCTATAAATAATCCTCCAGATTGGCATTTAAATCTATGAGTTTAAACACACATACTGACTCATGTAACTGTCATTGTCACCAGGATATAGAACAAACCCATCACTTCACTATTTTTCCTTGAAATGCATTTCTGCAGAGCAATCACTTTACTGAGGGAGCCCATTTCCCTAGCCTGCAATGGATTTCTGTGGAGCCACTCTGTCATTCTGGCATGGCAACCATCAACTCTGGTGACTGCACTGAATATAACTGGGCTCCAAGCAGTGGTTTCTCTGCAGAATGTCATAGGCATAGAATCATGTGACATGTTCCAAACTGACTTTCTTCACATTATATAACTCTTTTATACTTCATGATGTTTAATGTATCAAAAGCACATTCATTTTCAAATATTCATTTATAGAGATAGATATACCACCATTCCACATCTATGTATTTACTAAAGAACACTGGGATCATTTCCAGTTTCCAGTGACTTTATAATCACACTGTAAATAATAAATCACACTGTAAACATAATCACACTGTAAATATTTGTATGCAAGTTTTATATGAATGAAGGTTACTCTTTCTCTAAATATCTAGACATGGCTGGTAAGTTCACATGGTAAGAGGATATTAAAAAAAAATCTTCTAGGACATTTGTCAACAAGGTGCTTTTTTGTGTGTCCTCACCTATAGTGTAAGAGAGGTCCAGCTTTGTGCCTGATTTCCATTTATATTTCTTCTATACTAAAGATGTTTTCACATGCTTATTTCTTATCTCTAGAGATTCTTGGCAATCTGTTAATCTTTTGCTTCTGTTTTAATTGAGGTCTTTATTTTCATATTGCTGAATGATGGAAGCTTTTTATATGTTCCAAAAAAGGGTCCTAAACAAACATTGTTTGTGAATCTTTGATATCCACTCATTTTCTTTCTAGAATGTGTCAGGCATATAATGTCTTCACTTTGATGAAGTCTAGCTTATTCACCACTTATTCTGTGGATTGTGCTATTAGTGTTTAAAATACATTTTATCCAAAAGACATAAAAATTTCTCATGTATTTTCCTCCTTATTTAAGGTTTAATCAGCATAATTGGACTTCCTCTTTTTACTGCACAATAACTAAGGATTATAGTCTTTCCTCTTTTTCTTTATACTTTTCCCACATGTAACAATGCATTCTTCCTGTTTTCCCAGAGCACATAATATTCATATGTTGCTCTTTTACCTATAACTCCTTTCTCACTGTAATTCACTTCAGTTTATTAAAGAGGAATTGCTAGAACTTTCCCCATGACATTTCTTCTGTTACTTCTGACTGATCTGGAAACCTGTGTGAACAGGTCTTCTCTATTTTAGGGTAAATACTGAGTAGAGAAACGTGTGTGTGTGTGTGTGTGTGTGTGTGTGTGTGTGTGTGTGTGTGTATGTGTTGTTTAATAGTATTTATTGTGTGAACAAATGCAATAGTCTGAATGGGATTTAAACCCAAACTATGTATTAAACTTTGTTAATGGTATCTAATTGCATAGAAAGATAGAAAGCATGATAAATAACAAAATGGAATTAAAAACTATTGACTCTTGTCTTTTCTACAAAATAGGAAAGATAAACTCTTCTGTTACTTGTTTGATCAGGAAGCCGCACAAATGTGATCAATCTCCTCATCTGGTCTTTCCAGAGAACACTCTTAAGCTTTTGTACTCTACCAGGCACTGAGCATACATGTGAGCTCCTCTCCCTGTTCTGTTTTTCCCCTGTGACCCTAAAGAGGGAGCTAAGGGAATTGGTTCATACAAGATGTAGAAAGTTTGCTATTAGTTGAACAGAGAACAATTCTTTTATTTTCATATCAAAAATTGCACAAAACCATCAATACAAGTTTGTTAAACTGGTCCTTAAACAGCTGGGATGCTATTCTCTCTGCTTTGAGTGATTTAGTATATCAAAAACACCCACAGGGTAGGATTAGAGAGAATGAACTTTGTAATGCACTTTGAAATCCCCAGTGCCTGACAGATTAGCTGGTACATTTGGGAGCATAGTCTCAAGCTACACAAGACCAGTAACCTGAAACTAAAAAGGGAAAAAATACTTCTCGAAAATTGTACCAAATAAAAATATTTCATAATTCATATTTTGTAGATGTCTGAGTGAATGGAATAAGCAAAAATGAATAGAGGCATCTCATGCTTTGGTCCAGCATTATCAAAATCAGGTCAAGTCTACGATACAGTCACCACTAAGACATTCATTTCTGGTAGCTTAAAAGAGTACATAAAACTGCTTTCCGCCCTACAGTACAGTCTAGACCCCTGTACTCACCTTACTGTCTTGACTATCTAAAAGTAGCAGATTGAGAAAAAAAAAAACAATGGAATTTCAAAATAGGAGGTAAGGAGATGGAAGTAGAAAAATACAGTTATAATAATGACCTAAGGGGACTTAAATTGCATCTCTAAAATCCAGTTTTACTTTACTGAAGTATTTTCTAAACTCTTGTATATATAGTTACTTTTCAAGTTTTGGATGACTTCATTCTTTATAGTAGGACTGGTACTGAAGACTTTAATGGAATCTAGGAGAAAAAGAAGGACATGAAAGCGAGTGGCAGCTATTAGATACATAGGAGGGAAGAAGAGAAGAAAGAATATGAGATGGGGTTATGATCATAGTATATTAGTTATGTGCATGTATAGAACTGTGATGAAACTCCACAAATACTTGTTACAGAAATTAACCTTGTAAATAACTTGTAACTAGATTCCCAGTGAGCTTCTGGGTAGAAAACATGACCCTTTTGTTTCTATTTTAACTTAGACATTCAGATGTTCATTTGAGAGATAAGGAATATTCAAGGTAATATAGTTCTTGAAAGAATAAAAGAAGACTTGAATGCAGCCTCTACTAGTGGCATATAAATAATAGGGTTTTTTTGTTTTTTTTTTTAGGGCTCACACACTTAAAAAGTAAGTGCACCTGGTCAGTCCTAAAGTGATCTGAAAAGCTTCAAAAGTACTTTTTATGTTTAAGATGAAATAAAAAAAAACCCTTACTGGTATAAATTTTAGGACATAAACTTTTTTTAAACAAAAACAGGGGTTGAGGGTGGGAGGATGGGACTGGAGGGGGAATAGGGAGGGGACTGCGATTGAGATGTAACTTGAAGAAATAAAAAAATAAATAAAAGTTCATTGAAGGTAATATTTCTAGAATTTTATGTTACATTATATCATTTAATTTTCATGTGAAATGATATTTATAACTACTTATCACTGTGTAGCTTTAATTTTTTGCAAGCCAAAAGGAGGAAGAAAAAAAGAAGAAAGGAGAAGAAAAAGAGGTAAAGAGTTATGTTATATGAATATGTAGATTGTTGTACTTTTAACTTTTGATTATTGAAAATTAAAAAAGAACCACCTAACTTCATGAATGTTATACATTCTCTTTTGAACATGCTAACCTCCCTAATTCCTCCAAGACCCGTGCCTGAATTCAATTTTTTGAAATAAAATAATGTTTACAAGAAAAAAAAACCAGTTTTTCCTTTTTCTTCATTATTCTTTGAGAGTTTGAAGTCTCTTTTAATGAGTTTTGATCATATTCATCCTCCTTCCCCAACTCTTCTCAGATCTCTACCCCCCTTTACTACAAAGCAAACTTTGTATATATTTTGTAAAACTCTTCAATACAAGTTTGTGCTGTCTGATATTCCACTGGATCACGGTCTACTGTATCTGAGGATACTCTCTTGAAGAGAACTCTGTCCCCTCCTAGCACAGAGTAGTTGCCATTGTTCTGTGGCTAGGGAGTTGGATTATATGCCCAACTCCACTTTCCATATTGGGATTCGGTCCAACTTGGGCTTTCACAGATTTCGTGCATGTTGTCCCAGCTATTGTGAATTCATATTTGCATTTAAATTCTTTTCTGCTGTGTTCAGATGTCTACTTGCAGTCATCTGCTACCATTTTACACTGTTCTCCTCCTTCTCTTCAATGATCCCTGGACCTTGGTGAGGGAGTGTTCAGTAAATATGTTCCCATTAGAAGTGAGCATTCTGGGTTAGCTTACCCAGGCTCAGAAGGAGGCACATGGCATGTACTCACTTATAATTTTAGCCATATAGTACAGCATAACTATGCTACAGACAATGCACCAAAAGGAGCAGGAAAATAAACTTTTTTTTTTAACTGTCCATGAGATATTTTGCCCTAGTGGTGCTGCCTTGTAGGCCCCCAGTGTATGAGGAGGCTCTTGGACCTCATATGACTGCTGAACTGGGGCAGGGGACTGTTATGTAGGGACACTCCACTCCAGAGGAGTGGGTTGGAAGGGATAGGGGGTAGGGGGTATGAGGTTGGGACTGGGAGGGGTGGAAAGAGGGTACTATGATGGAAATGTAACCTAAAGTAATAAATAAACATAAAAAATAAAAAAAGAAGTGAGCGTTCTGTAGTCTCTGATTCTCTGGAACTTTAGGCAAATACAGGTCTCTGTGTTAATCACCACTCCAAATAGAAACTTCTCATATGAGAGTTCAGAGATTGATTGATCTATACGTATACTGACAACCCACTAAGAGTTGGTTTAATACTGTGTTCATGTAGCAACACAGTAATAATAGATTCTGTTCCTAGGGCATATTACCCAACTAGTCATAGAATTTTGGACAGATAATGGCACCAGATGTGTGTTTCATCTTATAGAATGGGACTTAAATCCAATCAGAAAGTAGTTCATTAGTCCCATGATGTTTGTGTGGCCAGCCATTATTGTAGCTAAGAGGGCCCACAGCTGGGTATGATTGATGACTGCTATTTTCTGATAGCTTAAATAGCACATTCTAGCAGCATAAAAGTTAGCCAGTGGGGATGAAGCTTACAGGTCTTTACTAGTTTGATTTAATCATGTTTTATGACTTAATTATGAGGTATTTTCAGCAATAGGGTCTTACCATTAAGATCAGGATGGTAACCAAGAGTAATGGCAATAGATTGTAATGTGTGTGTGTGTGTGTGTGTGTGTGTGTGTGTGTGTGTGTGTGTGT
>CAJQZJ010001694.1:3991596-4006616 GCA_907164525.1 Lophiomys imhausi | reverse complement strand
GTGTGTGTGTGTGTGTGTGTGTGTGTGTGTGTGTGTGTGTGTGTGTGCAGTCTATAGGATCTTACTGGGCAACAACCTCAAAATAGGTAACCCATTCTTGGCAACTGGGCCTTTATTTGTCAATCTAATAACATGTTCCTGTTGTCTAATAGGGGGACTCTTGCTGTATTATAAGGTAACTCCATATTAACTCTTTTTATATACTTATGAATTTGTGTTTATAAATACATTTATAAACCTTGTACAGGAAGTTTTTGAATGGTCCTTAGTGTTATTTATCCCTTCCCATACTCCCTCCTCTACCAACCCCCTACTCCAACACTCCAGTTTAAGTCTTCCTGTTCCATTATCCCCCTTTAACCCTTTATACCAGTGAATTTTATCTCCCCTTTCTTAAATACTCCCCTGCCAATATCATGGCTTCTTAGTAATTTCACCACTTCTACAGATATACAAAATGAAACATAGATATATGAAGATTCAAAGCTAACATCCACAGATGAGATAAAAGATGACATTTATCTTTCTGGGTCTGGATTATCTCACTCAGCATGATTTCTTCCAGTTCCATCCATTAACCTGTAAATTTCATAATCTCATTGTTCTTAATAGTTGAACAATATTCCATTGTGTAAATATACCACATTTTCATTTAATTTTATAAATTTAATTACTTGTGATTTATTCTATTTTATGCTAAATTGTTCTCATAGAATTTTCTTTTGTCCCCTTGGGGTCTGGGAGGATCAGTGGAGGACCAGTGGTCTAGCACATGTGAAGTTATGGTTTCAGTTCCCAGCACCAAATTTTGGTTCTTGTTTTCGGTTTGGCCGGGCGAATAATAATAAGTTTGAATAACAAATAGCAACTTCCCTTTGCAGTTTGTCTTTGCAAGCAACTAGAGGCACTGTGTTTCCTCCTTTGAACAAGTAAAATGAGTTTGGCTGAGAATGGGAAAGACTTCTGTGTGTGGAAGTTTAGGGAGGAGGAGGGAAGGGCATAAGGAACTTGATTTATTTAATTAATGTTCTTTCTCATTTATTGATAGGAGAAGTAGGTAGAAACAGGGCCCATACATCAATACCATTAGTTTTGCTTCCTGAGTTTGAGTATTGCCATTGTTGACTTGTGGTGGTTGCCTGGTGAGCTGTGGAATGATGCTGCTGTGCATTTCATCATATTCTGCTCTTCCTACTATTCATCCAGAAAGGGAAAAGTGATGGGAGTACCTGTCTCTGGAGACTTGTCTGCACACCCAGTGTCTTTTCTTCTGCCCATTAATCCTTCTCTTACAAAAAGGGGAAAAACAAGTGCTTTGAAGTTTAAGTTGGATTCCACCTATGTCTGAGGATGGAACTGGGAATGACATGTGGATATGCAAGGCTGGAATATGTTTGAATGCAGAACAGGAGTAGAGCAGGACTGACAGAGTTAGAATTTTCACTCACAGACAAAAACTATTTCTCAGGATTAACAAGAAAGGCCACTCTTTGCAATGAGCAGCAGTGAATGCAGAGATTTTAGTTGCTCGAAATGTTGAGGAAAAGAGATGGCAAAGGGCTCAGCCTTAACAGAACATTTATACCATCCCCTCTATGGCTCAACTGGTAAGAGAGAGTGCAAAGAATAGAAGAATATAGGAACTGGATGATACAGAGAAGAGCTGTGGAATGCTGTCTTTTGGGTATGGAGCAGCTAGTGCAATCATGACCTTATAGAAGTGTGGCTGTCTGTAATGAACTTGCACAAGACTGTTCCTATCACCAATCAACCATGGATCTGAGAGGCGTTCATGAGACCGTCTCCCTCTTCTTATTAACTATTAGCTACTGATTTATTTTGCTGCAAGTGCAATCATTGTCTTTGAGTATAGACTCACTGAGGTGCCTACCAAGGGTCTAGAGGATATTTCCAACCCAAAGTCACATAGATGATCCTGGATTAACTCACTGGGTGTACACATGTGTGCACGCGTGCACACACACACACACACACACACACACACACACACACATACACACACACACACACACACACACACACACACACACACTCCTCATAAATGTGGCAAAGGATTTGTGTGGGGGAGTAATAGGAGTGATACCTAAGTAGGTATCAAGAGATTTGCTTTTCAGCTTAGGAAATAAGGGACTAAAGATAGGAAGCATGGGTTTTCACAAGAACTAGGTGGCATTATCCTTACATGAAGACAACATCATCATGTACTAAATATTTAACTGAAGATTTAGGAGATTTAGTAAGAATATCTTAAGATGGCCACTTATAAAGCAGAGAAGTGAAAAACATTTCTCCCATTTCCTCATAGCTCAGGCCTAATCACAGGTCTGCTTCTTCAGGGGTCCAGTGCAATTGATCTTGGCACCTTCTGAATTTTGCCAGTCCTTGCACGGAATTCAAGCCAAGAGACAGGATCCCTTCTGTCTGGTCCTAGCTCTCAATTTTCTTGGCTAATCATGTTTTCTTCAGTTATAACCTTGCCGCACAAGCATGGTTCTGCTCTTAACATCACCATTGGAAAATTTGTCTTCAAGCACCTCTATCAGCCTGGAGCTGAATTCTCAATTGTCACTACTTGTGGAGATGTGTATGTACAACCAAAAATCCCACTGGTATCTTTTTCTAGAAGGAAGGAATGATATTCCCTAAAAATTGTTGGGGAATATTTCATTTGTCTCACAGAAAACTTTGGAAACTCAGTTCAGGATTCTTTGAATGCTTCACATCTTCTTTCCCTGAAGAAGTAGTTAGTCTCACTTTATCATGAGATATTAACAGAGGGCAAAGGAAGTCCAAACATCAGAACTACAGATCAGGAATACTCAGGTGTCTATCTACCAGTTTCAGTCTCTGTGGCCTAAGTACAATACGTGCTGGGTTATCATCTAGTTTCTGCAAATACGCTAATCTCTTAAAGTAGGAAGTGAAGGAGCCTGCTGAACTGCCCTCATGTCATGCCTTTTGTTTGTTCTTTGTTCTCCAGGTGGCCAGATGCTCTCAAATTATTAGGTCTCAAGCCTAGGACAAGCAGCTGAGATCCCTACTAAGAGATCAAAGCTGATGCTGGTCACTAGGTTCTCTCAGTGTCCCCAAGTCCCTACCTGTTACAGGGTTCTCCTTGATGGCCAACCTGCCCCCTACCCTGAACTCTCCAGCCAGAGGCTGGATTGCCCTTTCCCCCAGCTGTTCTTCCCTATATAATCCAGCCATTTTGGCTATGCTGGTCCTTTTTAGCTTCTTTACCATTTTACTCTTTTGGCATCTTTGTCTCCTGACTCTCCCCTCACCCTTCTGCTAATTGCACCATGTGAGAATAAGATTACTACCACAACTTTTGGGCCAAATTTAGAGAAAGTTTTATTAAATACTGGCCAGATCCATGTTCAGGATTCCCAGAGAATGGCTGTGAATTACATTAGTCAGGTGCTTATAAAGGCAAAACCTACCAAGGTACATTGTCCAATTGATGTTTTTGATGTGTTCTTGGAATCGGTTTTGCAAGTATTTTATTAGGGATATTCATGTCAATGTTCAGAAGGGATCATCATGTGGTTTAGGTATCAAGGTGACTGCGGCCTCACAGAATGAGTTTGGCAATGTTCCTTCTGTTTATATTTTATGGAATAGTTTGAGGAGTATTGGTATTATCTCTTCTTTGATAGTCTGGTAGAATTCTGCACTCAGACCAGGTCATGGACTTTCTTTGGTTGGGCGACTTTTAATGATGGCTTCTCTTTCCTTAGGGGTTTTTAGGAGCATTTAAATTGTTAACCTGATCTTGATTTAAGTTTGGTAAGTGTAATCAACCCGGAAACTTGTCCATTTCCTTTAGATTTAAGACCTAATGATTCTTTGGATTTCCTCAGTGTCTGTTGCAATGCCCCCTTTTTCATTTCTGATTTTGTTAATTTGGATATTGCCTCTGCCTTTTGCTTAGTTTAGCTAAGGATTTTTCTATCTTGTTGATTTTCTCCAAGAACCAAGCTCATGCTTTTGTTGATTCTTTGTATATTCCTCTTTGTTTCTATTTTATTAATTTCAGCCCTGAGTTTGATTATTTCCTGCTGTCAACTACCCTTGACACCCAAGGTGTGTTTGCTATTTTTCTGTTCTAGAACTTTCAGGAGTGCTATAAACTTGTTAGCATGAGATAGCTCCAATTTCTTTGTGAAGGCTCTTAATGCTGTGAACTTTCCTCTTAGCACTGATTTAACTGTGTCTTCTAAGTTTGGGTATGTTGTGTCTTCATTTTCATTTCAATTTAGGGAGACTTTATTATTTTTTAAAATTTTCTTCTCTGATCCATTGGTCATAGAGTGGAGAGTTATTCCGTTTCTCTGAGTATGTAGGCTTTCTGTTGTTTCTGTTGTTGTTGAAGTCCAGCTTTCATTCATGGTGTTCTGATAAAATACAAAGGATTACTTCAATTTTCTTGTATAGATTGAGGTTTGCTTTGTGACTGACTATATGGCCAATTTTGAAGAAGGTTCTGTGAGGTGCTGAGAAGAAGGTACGTTATTTTGTGTTTGGGTGAAAACTTCTGAAGCTATCTTTTAGACTCATTTGACTCATGACATGTTAGATTCATTGTTATTCTGTTTAGTTTCTGTCTCAATGACCTGTCCATTGATGATAGTGGGGTTTTGAAACCTCCCAGTAATGTGTGGGGATTGATGTGTGATTTAAGCTTTAGTAATGTATCTTTTACAAATGTGGGTACCCTTATCTTTGTGGCATAGATGTTCAGAATTGAAATATCATGTTAGTGGATTTTTCCTTTGATGAGTATGAAGTGTCCTTCCTCATCTCTTTTGGTTAGTTTAGGTTGAAATCTATTTTATTAGATATTAGAATGACTACTCCATCTTGCTTCTTGGGTTCATATGCTTGGAAACCTTTTTTCCATTCCTTTGCTCTGAGGTAATGGCTATCTTTGTTGCTGAGGTGTGTTTCTTTCTTGTGTGCAGCAGAATGATGGTTCCTGTTTATAGATCCCTTCTGTTAGTCTATGTCTTTTTATTGGGGCATTGAGTCCATTGATGTTGAGAGTATTAATGACCAATGATTGTTAATTCCTGATATTTTGATGTTATTATTATTATTATTATTATTATTATTATTATTATTATTATTGTGTGTGTGTGTGTTTCTGTTCTTTTTGTTTTGCCTCATTGGAATTTTTTTTTTGTATTTTCTTTGTTAGCCTCCTTAGATTGGAGCTTTCCTTCTAGTATCTTTTGTAGGGATGAATTTATGCCAAGATATTGTTTAAATTTGGTTTTGTTATAGAATATCTTGTTTTCTCCATCTATGATACTTGAATATTTGCTGGGTATGCTCATTTGGGCTGACATCTGTTGTCTGTTAGGGTCTGCAAGACATTTGACCAGGTCCTTCTAGCTTTTAGAGTCTCTGATGAGAAATAAGATGTGATTCTCATAGGCCTGCCAATATATGTTACTTGCCCTTTTCCCCTTGCAGCTTTTAATATTCTTTCTTTTTCCTGTGTATTTAGTGTTTTGATTATTATGTGGTGGGGAGATTTTCTTTTTGGTCCTATCTACTTGGTGTTCTGTAAGTTTCTTGTACATTTATAAGTATCTCTTTCTTTAGGTTAGGGAAGTTTTTTTCTATGATTTTGTTGAAGATTATTTTCTGGGCCTTTGAGCTGGGAATCTTCTATTCCTTTTATTCATAGGTTTGGTCTTTTCATAGTGTCTCAAATTCCTGGATATTTTGTGTTAGATGCTTTTTAGATTAAGCATTTTCTTTGACCATTGTATCAATTTCTTCTAACATATCTTCTATGCCTGAGATTCTCTCTTCCATCTCTTTTATTCTGTTGGTGATGTTTGTGTCTGTAGTTACTGTTCTTTTTCCTAGGTTTTCCATCTCCAGGGTTGTCTAAGATTATGTTTTCTTCATTGCTTCTATTTCCATTTTCAGGTCTTGAACAGTTTTATTCATTTCCTTCTCCCTTGTGTTCATATTTTCTTGTACTTCTTCAAGGAATTTATTCAATTTCTTCACCTGTTTGATTGTATTTTTCTGTGTTTCTTTGAGGCATTTATTTTCCTCTTTTAAGGCTTCTTTCATTTTCATAATATAAAATTTAAGGTCATTTTCTTATACTTTAGGTGTGATATGATATCCAGGGTTTGCTGGGTTCTTGTGGTGCCATATAGGCCTGTGTTTTGTGGCTTGTGTTCTTATGCTGACCTCTAGCCATCTGGGTGCCTCTGGTGCTGGCTGGTTGTACCAGTTGCTCATTGAACCTCTCAGGACTGAGGGGTAGAGCCCTTGTCCAGAGGCTGAATATTCCTGGGACTGGTGGACCTCTTCGGAATGGTGGAGTGAACTGCAGGCTTAATCTTAGAGAATAGTCTGCAACTCACCTCTGTTGGTTGTGTCCCCATTGGGCCCACAGGTAGGGGATTGGGGTGGAGGATCTCTAACTTGGATAATCTTGTCAACGATTGTTCTCTTTGGGAGGGCAGGTGGGTTGGTGGGAGGCTGGAGCTCAGGAATTTGGGTTGTGCCATTGACTGGAGGCTGGAAACCTGGCCTGGAAACTTGTGTTGCTCTGGTCGGGAGCCATCCCAGCAAGGAGGGAAGACTCAGTGGTCTTGAGGCTGGTCATTTACCAGGGAAACACAGTCACACTCTGTGCTTTGGAGTCATCAGTGCAGCTCAGCAGCAACTGAGCTTGATCTACTATCACTCAGATACCGGGAGAGCTGAACAGTAGCCACGTTAGAACCCCTGGAAAGAAATTCCCAATGACCTAGGTTCTCCCATGGTCCCAGTGGTCTTCCCGGGAAGACAGGCAGGTTCATGTGAAAGCTAGAATTTAGGGAGTCAAGCAGGCCTGCTGAACAGTGTCCGGAGCTGTTGGCTGGAACCACTCATGGCTTGAGCCAGGAGCTCTTCTTGGGAGGGGAGAGTTGGCTGGCCTGTGAGTGGTTGTTCCTGGAATGTGGGTGCACTGCTTGGGAAGGTGACCAGTCCCAGAATTCACTGAGTCAACACAGACACAGTCTGCATTTGGCAATCTCACAAGCACTCAGTAGTGACTAAACTTCACATCCTGCCACTCAGATACCATGTGTGCACGCTGGATGCTACCATGTTGGAAACCCCAAAAAGAAATTCTCAATGACCTAGGCACTCCTGTTGTCTGGCTGGTTCTCCTGGGAAGATAGGCAGGTCTTCATATCTGTTCTTTACTTAAAAAATTCTTTAGTAAAATGGAGAAGTTGAGAACTTCTGAATTGTGAAATCAAAGAGAAGGCTGATAGACCTGCCGAGGGAGCCACAGATGGCCCACTGCTGTGCCTTCATGATGTTAGGCCAGGGAAGGCAACTTAAAAAAAAAAAAATCTTTGATCCCTGTGAGGCATAAAGGACATGAAGTAGCAGGCAGGAAGTAGGGAGGGGAAGTTCTGTTAGACTTTTGTCCACATGAGAACTCTTGAGAAAGGAGGAATGATTTTTTTTTTCTGGCTCACAATATCAGAGGTTTCAGACCACCATGGTGCTGAGGGTGAAGAAGATCAAAGCAGACCCTATCTCAGAAGCCATAGCGCAGTGCACAGTATGCCTGTGTTGGTGAGTGAGTTTCCTTTCCTCTCACTTTTGAGTCCACCAGGGACCTCTGTCTATTCTGTGCTACTATCAGAGTTAAGGTGAATGTCTTCTCCCCCATTTGTTGTCTTTGGAAACATTCTCACTGGCACACTCACAGATTTACCTTACTAATCCCCAAGGTATCAGCCAGTCCAGTAAAGGTGGCAGCAGAGGTTACCTGTGAGCTTAAGTGCATGAATAGGAGACATTAGATCATAGAAAAGAGAGACAGAGGACAGTTCTTCTTCTGAGATGGTGCCTGGGGATCAGTACTGAGTGAGGCACCCTGCATTTGGGTTTGACCATATTGTGTTAGGTTCATCTTTTAATGACAGATTTTTCTAGTTTGCTTTTTGGTTGCTGTGATAAACACTATGGCCAAAAGCAAATTGGTGAAGAAAGGGTTTAGTTGGATTCCAGGTCACAATCCAGAACCAAGAGATTTCAGGGAAGGAATTCAAGTGGGAACTTAGAAACAGGAACCATGAAGAAAGGCTGCTTTCTTGTTTGCTCCCTAGCTTTGGCTCAGCTAGTTTTTAGCCTAAGACCACATGAATAGGGATGGCACCACTTCAGTGGACCCTGTAGAATAATAAGGAATTAAAAATATTCTATGGACATGCTGATGGGCCAATCTGGTGGAGGCAACCTTCCAACTGATATCACCTCAGATAATTCTGTGCTATGTCAAGTTGATAGATGAAGATTCACCAACTAGGAGATAGGTAATACTGTTTACTACTACCACTACCACTACCACTACTACTACTACTACTACTACTACTACTACTACTACTACTATTACATTTATAGTTTTCCAGTAATATGGGGAAAATTCAGGGGATTCATTTTTAATTTGGGTCTTTTATTCTGTTTTCTTCTTTATCTCATTCCACCCCATGTCCTGTATATCAACAGAGGAAGTCACCTTCTACCCCTGTATGCCTGTCAGATGGGAGAGGCTTCTCTGGGGAAGTCAGTTCTTATTCTGACTACTACTTCAGAATCAGAGATATGGATCCCTGGGAGGTTTTATTCACATTGATGTGTCCTTGGGTTGAACAATATTGAAGAAGAGAATCTGTCTAAGGTAGCACATGTGGCCAGTCCAGAAGGCTGATGTAATCTGTCCACCTCATTCATTCAAGCATCATGACTAAAGGAGAAGAAAGAGTAGAGGCAATTACCGATACTAATAGTCATGTAGGAAGGGAGGTTTTACCCTTCAAAAGTAATTGTTTTTTTTTTTTTGTCAGTTTTTCCAAAGCACACAAAAATATAAAACTTCTGAGCTTAGGCTGTGCCCCAGGGAAAGTACATTGTCTCAAGTTTCAGTGAGAAGGAGTGGGAAGCCCCAGTGCCTGTCACATGCCCCCACTGTGAGACCTCAGAGACAGGTGAAACATTTTGCAGAACAGCAGACAACTGCAATAGATAAAGGGAAGCATCACCAGATCCACAAGGCAGGCATCAGATTTAGAGCCACTGTTCTTTGAAATGACTTCAGATGGTGTATGTTACCACATTTTCCAATGCACTCGTTTTAAAGTTGCTACAGTTTCTCATATAAGATAATTGCTATGGTTTGGTGTTTTGAAGACTGGGTCATTACTGAGGCAGGGTAAAGGTAGTGGCGAGTCTTCAAGTGCTGAGGCTTTGAGGGAGATCCTAAGACCATTAAAAATACTTGCCTTTGGAAGAGATTAGAGTAAGCCTCAAATAATACTTGAGTTCTTAGTTACCAATTCTTGAACTCTTGTTCTTGTTTTTGTTTTAGGTTTTTCAAGACAGGGTTTCTCTGTGTAACAGCTTTGGCTGTCCTGGACTCACTCTGTAGACCAGTCTGGCCTTGAACTCACAGAAATCCGCCTGCCTCTGCCTCCAGAGTGCTGTGATTAAAGGTGTGCGCCACCACGCCTGGCAATTCTTGAACTTTTACGAACCATCTATCCTTGAACTCTTGTGGCCATTGAGCTCTCATGAAAGCCAATTGTTATAAGAATGCAATTGACCCAGAAATGCTCCCTGGCTGCTGTGTGAAATGTTTGCTCCCTTTTATATCAACTCCTTCGATTTGTCATGAGGTCCTTACCAGAGTGAAGTTGATCCTGACATACTACTCTAGACTCTCCAGATCTGTGAGCTAAATAAACCTCTTCTTTTTTTTTTTTACTATATTAATGCACACCAGGAATTTTTTACAGCAATGAAAAGTAAACTGATATAACAACTATATTGTTATTGTTAGGCAAACTCTATACAGTTTAGCAAATATAATGACTATTGCTAATTCCTCAGATAGCAAATTGGCAACCAATATGACATCATCTTTAAAACAATTGGCTTGTATATGTGACTAAGGTTATAGTTCAAGATGGATTTAAGAAACTGAGTTAGTTGGCAGATTGAATCAATTTTCTTCTGCCAAAACTTTTGTAAATCTCATTTTTGGCAACTTTGCTAAATATAAGCACTAAATTAACATGCTGTGACTCTTTCTCACTTCATCGAGACACTTTTATTTGTGAAGAATTGATTTTTCACATGAATAAGACATTTTCTGTGCGAGATTTCAGCATAAGTAAAATATCTCCAATGTGGAATTTCTCTTTTATAGGAAGGAGTTTGTACAATTAAAGTATAAATGATATTGTTACTAAAATTAAATGAAAATATAAGGAAAATTAATGTAACGGAAGATAACATACAGGCAGATTTTTTTCCAGATACTAGAGGTGTCATTTGTACTGCCAGGCTCTTTGCTGTTGGTGTATTGACATATTGTACAAAGTAAAGATGGAGGAATGGCTGAGGCAATCTGGGACAGAAGTGTTACAGACTAATTACCCCTTCTTGAAATAGCCACTGGATCTCAACCAACTATCCAGGGAAATAGAGCTACCATAGTATGGCCTTGACCTAAGTTTTAAAGACACTCCATAGTGTAGCATGTTCATATTTTAGTTGTGAGCAATTAATTCAAAACGATCTAGAGCTGCCAAGATGCACTGTCTTCTGAGAATTTCTTCTTCACAGTCTTCTCCCTGCTTATGACTCCATCACTTTTTGTAAAACAGCAATATGCTTAAAACACTGACATTTAGAAGCCAGTGGTGGTGGAGTCACCCTGTCGGGCAAGAATGAAAACAAGTGATATTTCAGAAACCAATGATCTGTGGTTTAGGCTGTCTCTAAAATCTCACCGGAAGTTAATTAAAAATGTGCTGCTTAAAAAAAAAAAGTTTATTTTATCTGCTTTCAGTTTAGTCCCTCAGAGATAGATGCCAGAGAATTCCTCAGTCCATGCTCCTAATTGAAATCCTGGATGGGCACTCAGACATTCCAAACTTTAAAGTGAGATGAAAGGTTTTGAGATATAAATATCTTGATTTGGAAGAAATCTGGGGAATTTCAAGGTTTCCAAACTTAAAACCATAAACAAGTGAGCTGGCAATAACTGACTTATTTCTCTGCATTCTTGTGGAGCTCAGAGGGTGTGGCCTGGACTAGGGTGCCAGCCAGCAGTATCTCCAGGTTATAGATACATGATCTGAGGATGTCCTCATTCTAAAAGCATGCACATTAATAAATATCCTGATTCCTTCAGGGAACTGCAGCTTGCTTTGATCAGAAGTCTCAGGTCTGTATACTTCTTGGTTAGCCAAGTGCTAAGGCTTCTGCCCTGCAGAAATAAGGCAAGGAGATGGTTATCACTGAGTGGGTGTGGATCCCCAGCCTTTCTCGTTGTGAACCTTGGGTGTCTATTTTGATGTGGCTGCAGATCATAGCTGCAGTTGTCATTTGAACACCAAGGTTACCCTGGGCTTTGTAAAACCAGTGTTATAGCAATCTGCATGTAGATGAAGCCCAAAGCACAGCTAAGATGAGGTCTCCCAAATGCTTCTGTAAATGGCTTTCCTTGTTCTTGCTTTCTCTCATCTAGTAGTTGGTATCCTGTGAGTGAGATGCATCATTGATTAGCAAAACTGGAAATACTCTGAGGCTTGGAGTGGGAAGAAATTAGAAACCACCAGTTTGTCTCCTCCCCATAGTAAATGGACTGCAAGGTAATGAAAGGCAAATCAGATTTTTGTCTTCAGGGGCTTATCCTGGCAGATAATCTAGGTGGGGCCTAGGGATGGGAGGTCGGAGCCTGGTCCATGTTGAAAGTCAAAGGAGAATCAACACAGAAATCACAGAAGCAGGGAGCATGGCTTTGAAGGAAGCAAAGTCTAAAAAGGACCCCAGGGAAATGGTTTCAATCAAGAGGTGGTCAAGCCAAGCATATTGCTTAAGAAACTCATAAAAGTGGTCATAGTATGGAAATGGATTCCAGAATAAAACTCATTTTGTGAACACTTGATTGGGATTTCTAAATTTAATCATTTTCATCTGCAACAACAAATGTCCAAACCACATAAGAAGCTTTGGCTTTGCATATATTAACAGTTTTTTTCCTTTACTTTCTGTATACCAATATGTTTCCCTTCTTGTTTTGTGATGCATTACAACCATGTTTCCTACTCACGTTCCATTGACTTCTGGCATAATGATGATCACCACATCCAAGGGCAGGAGTTTCAGGTCCACTTCAGTGGCTGACTTTCCACAGTTGTTCCTACAATTGTCCTTGGCCATGGACAGGCTGTCTTAGCTACCTAAACCCTACTTTTCTTGTCTTTAACATGGGATAATGGGCTGGAAAGATAGCTCAGCAGTTAAGAGCTCCAGAAGCTCTTCTAGAGGACTTGGGTTTGTTTCTAAACACCCATGCTGAATGACTCAGAATCACCCATAACTCCAGATTTAGGGGACATGATGCCTCCTAGGGGCCAATGTGGGAAGCTGCACACATGTGTCACACACACAAGCATGCACAAGCACACACATGAAAAACACAAATCAAAACAGAAGCATAATATCAAGAAAGCATCTGCGACATGTTTTCTGCAGTGCGAGACACATACAACATGGTGGCTGTTTTTATTTCTTATATGCATGACAGCTATTCTGAAGGTTAGGCTGAGTGGGTATAGGAATGTGTTTAGTGAAGTTGTGTAATAGTCGTAAATAGACTTATGGGAATGCCATAAAATCTAAGGACTCAAAACAGGGCAAAGGTGCACAGTCTAAAGAATCAGTTCAGTATGCAAATTTTGCAGATATATCTCATGTTATGCCATATGCTTCACTCTCAACCTTTAGAAAAGTAAGCACTAAATTTTGGGAGATTTCCACACAAAATTTATTAATTTAAATATAGTCTATATGAAGATAAATTGTGTTCTGCTCACTCAGGCAATCTCAGCTTGGAGATTGTCTGAGTTGTGTATAATCTGTTTTCTTCTTTTGTGTGTGTGTGTGTGTGTGTGTGTGTGTGTGTGTGTGTGTGTGTGTGTGTTTGTATCTGACTCTCTCATACCTGAGGGTAATGAGGAGGACAACTTATTTTGGGACATGTGTTAAGATGCATGTATAGTTAAATATCTTTAAAACATCAATACAAATATTCTTCCAAAATTACATCATCCATAGGAGAAAAGTATTTTTCTCTTACTTCTTCTTATGTATCCAAAAAAAAGTTAATCAGAAGCTCTGAGAGGCAGCAACTAAGCATCCCAGTTACAGAATTATCCACAACAGCCAAGACACAGAAATCTGAGTCTGGTGGGTAGCAAGTGGTTAAAGTAGATGTGGAAAGCATATCACAGCAATAGTGGTTCATTTAAAAAATAAACCTTTTACTTGTGACAACATGGGTAAATCTGGCAAGTATTATGCTAAGTGAAATAAGCCATTCCTATGAGAGAACATTATTAGGCAAACTCATGGAGCAAGGAAGAGCTTCAGGGGTTATTGCCAGGAGTGGGAGAGAGATATGTATTGTTGTTCAATGAACATAAAATTTCAGCTCCATGACATAAATGAATTCTAGAGATTTATTCCGTACAATGCCTAGAGCCAGCCACATAGCATTGTGCACTGGAGGACTGAAGAGGTTAGATCCCCTTTTATGTCCATACCACAAAACAAGCAAGACACATAAAACAATGAAAGATGCAAAGAGGGCTTTTGTAGGTATTAGATAGACGTATCTGTACAGTGATCATGGGGATGATATCAAGATGTTTGCTTGAAATTATGCGCATTAAATGTGTGTGTCCTTTATACACCAACTACACCTCAATAAAACTGTTAAAAAAACAAACAAACCAAAAGTTGTACTTTAGTTAAATCTGTGTTTGCCAACCTGGGTGTGAGGGTCATTTAAATTTGGGATGTACAGCTTCCCTGTCCTCCCCACATTTCACTCTTTTGTACTGTTTGGTGATATGCATTCATGTGCTGACACAGTCTTTGCTACACATTCTTTGGTTGCCCAATAGGCAAGTTCAGACTGAGAAGGTGAAAGCCTAGCAAAGAGTACCAGAACTGAGGGAATAATATTTGCCTAACCACCCACACTACCCTAATGCTCTCTTGGAATTTGCTATGTCCCTAAGATAATATCTTACTCCACATGTAACTTTGGCCTTTCTCAAAACCAAATATTATTCTACAAGAAACTGATAAAAATGAAAATATTGTTCTCTCAAGTATTATCAGATTTGTGTGTCTCCAAAAACTGTAAGGCTAATTTTAAAACATGTATACTGTCACACATCAGGCATCTGGTAGCCCATGGATTTAGCTTTGAAGACTTGGGGAAGATGGAAGACTTTATTTGTAAGAAGTTTAAAGGTGGCTAAGAATGAGGAATTTTCTTCCTTTCTTAACATTTGTTGAATTTGTGTATTTTTCATTATTTAACAGCTTTTGCAATTTCTCCTCAATGGAAACAAGCATCTTCTAGTATTGCCTGTGACCTGAGACGTGAGAAGACATAGGTTTTGATTGTGCATTGTACTTGACAAGCCTGGAATTTGCTCCACGGGGTCATCTTCTGATGGAAATTGCTATCTCTAGTTCCTATGACAGCACTGCTGTGTTCCCCCTCTAGGATGCTGCTCCACTTTTCTGTCCCAGGTGCCCCCCCTTTTTTTTCTTGATGTTTCTTTATCATCACCTTTTCTCTTGGACCCCATTCTTTATCGTGATTGTTTTTCAATTTCTAGGGCAGTTTCACTAACCCATGACTAAAACATCACATGCACACTGATGGACACATTTCATTTTGCAGCTTTGTCTCCTTACTAGATGGCTAAGGAAGATTTTGTAGACTTTCTAAACCTGAAGGGTATGATATACATCATATCTCTTCCACTAACCTTAGACTTGCTTCTTCTCTGCCAGAATACCATGGTGTGATGGAATCCACAGTAACATTTAAAAATCTAGGCTGTGACGAGATCTCTTCCCTGCCTACAGACTTTAAA
>CAJQZJ010001694.1:3974960-3991586 GCA_907164525.1 Lophiomys imhausi | reverse complement strand
GACGAGATCTCTTCCCTGCCTACAGACTTTAAAATCTAGGCTGTGACAAGATCTCTTCCCTGTCCACAGACTGACTTTAAAATCTAGGCTGTGACGAGATCTCTTCCCTGCCTACATACTTTAAAATCTAGGCTGTGACGAGATCTCTTCCCTGCCCACAGACTTTCACCACCAGAAATACTCTCAAATGTACTTTCCGTTGTTAGCTCTCATGCATCCTTCCAAGCACAGGAAATGTGATGCAATCCTATGGGTTCTGCTGGGTTGACTTTGTACTAGCTTTTTCTAAACAGACCCTTATAGATTTTAATATTGCCTAAAGCAATATAATATTTGAGTAATTGTTAACTGAAAATTATTCCCCTCTACCTCACTGTCTTCCAGGAACACAGTGAAGCCACATCAGTTTCATTTGCAATTTTAGCCTTAGCCATAAGCAATGTCCCCAGCACACGGAATGATCTTGCTGGATCTTGGATATTGACTGAGTGAGTGACTTCTTTGTGTTTTGAAATGCCCTGCAACTCCAGTGAAAACATGTTTTTGCTTGTCCTAAATAAGGTGTCTTTAAAAATCTGTTCCTTTATCATTATTCTCATTGATTTTGCCTGGAAGAGCACCTCAAACCTTTACCTACTATCAGCCCAACTCCACCTAGCCAACCATTAGTACCATTGCCTGTTAGACAAATCAGGTAGATGTTCTCTCTTGCTCCAGAATCAATGCTAGCTTTATACTAAATGCCAATTTTTAGCTGATTCCCACCTTTCAGAGTATAAAGCCATAGACTGGCAGGTTCTTATCTGTGAGCCCTGGGCTGCTATGACATGTGATGAGTAGTCATGTGACAACAATGTGATAACTGACTTGGGATTCTGCCTTCTCAGCTAAGGAAATTCCAGTTTCATTTTCTAGCACATTCTCATGCTTGCTTCAAGCATTTTTCATCAGTACCAGTGTTAGCATGTGACATTTAGAGTTATATTTCCAGTATTGAGTCTGCTAAAACTGTGGGCATGAAGAGATTTGTGACAAATGTATTCAGACCCTGTGTTGCTCTTATCTTTGATCAAAACCTTGAATGAGCGATTTTATTGCTTTTCTATCATTCTGTTAGTGATAGAGTACATGTCTGGATTAATTTTAAAGATACTATTTTTATTTTTAAGTAAATGTGTGTATGTCTGTCTGTGTCTGTATGTATGTATTATATGTATGTATGTATGTATGTATGTATGTATGTATGTATGTATGTATGCGTGTAACAAGGTGGCTTTTATTATTATATTAATTATACATTCTAATTTATTTTACTATTCTTAATATCTAAGGCATCCCATCCACCCTTTGTTTCTCCCAACCCCCCAACACTAAGTGGGAGAGAAAGAAGGTTAGAGGGAGAAGGGACATAGGTCTCTTTGAACTATTTCCTGCTGATTAGAGTCATTGGATTCTTTGAGGGTAATACCAGTCTCATTAGAAGTCCAACAAACTAGGAAATCAGGACATAGCAGCAGGAAGAACAAGCAGCAGTTTGAGGGAGCATCAGGAACCCGGAGAGTAGCAACTGCTTTCTACATTGTAGCCCATTCTCTTCTTTGTAGAGCTTTCTCCTACTTCTTTGTAGAGCCTTTTCTCTTCTCTGTAGAGTCTTTTCTCTTCTTTGTAGAGCTTTTTACTCTTACTTCTTTGTAAAGCCCATTCTCTTTTACTTCTTTGTGGAGCTCCTTCTCTCTTTTCTCCTTGTAGCCCCCTTCTCCTTGGGGCTCTGGCTTTTTCCCCCTCCTTTATAGAGTCCCCTTCTCCTTGGGGCACTGGCTTTCCCCCCTCCTTTGTAGAGCCCCCTTCTCCCCAGAGCTCTGGCTTTTTATTCTTCTCTCCCAATTCCTCAGAATTTAACTTGCTGAGCTGGTTAAGCCAGGCCCCTGCTAGGTCACAAGGCCATTAATACTTTATAGTGTATCTTAAGCAGTCCATCTGGGATTAAGCAAAAACATTCTCACAATTGGTTTTAATAAACTCTGACCAAATATGTGAGTGGAGTAGGCCAGAAGAAGGCATTGGATTCCCTGGCGCTGGCATTACAGGCAGGTTATGAGTCACCTGACATGGGTGCTGAGGCCCAAACTGGGGTCCTTTCTAAGAGCAATGCACACTTTTAATCAATGAGCCATCTCTTCAACCTCTGGTTTCATTTTAAATACACTTTCTCACTCATGTCTTTGAGTGACTGAATTGGAAGACATCTTGAGTACCCTTTCTCCTTGCCTGATTTCCTAATCTAAGTTCGACGCTGAAGGTCTCATTTGAAGACTGAGACTGTGAATGCCAAATTACCATTCCACCTATTCTAAGCATCATGTTCTTTTTGGGGCTTACTAGAGCCCTAACCAAAGCTGCAATTCCAGTAGGTTTCTTAGCCGACAAAACTGTGCAATGGACAGGCTAAATAGAAAGAATATCGCAAAATTAATGTTGATGATCCAAGAGTGATTAACTACTGAATTCCTAAAAATGAGTTATTTATTGGTTTTAGAAGTCTCAGATTGGAGCCTGGGGAAATGGCTCCGTGAATGAAGTGTTTGCTGTTCAAGCATGAGGACCTGACTTCAGAACCTTAGCACTCACATAAAAGCCAGGTGTGGCGGTGTGTATCTATAATCCTAATGATTAGGAGACAGAGTTAGATAGATCCTAAGAGTTCCTTGTCCAACCAGCCTAAGTGAAAAAGTGAATATCAAGCTCACTGAGAGCCTCTAGGTTTGTAGTTCACACTGAAAGTTGGGCCCAATAGAACTCCCTCTCTGCATCATGCTGAGTCATTGTCTATGCTAGATTGGTTATCGGTATTTTCAAGTTAAACAGTGGCCATACTTGGCATTGCAAGATCTTTTGGCATCCTACATGCCCTTAAAGATCTAGCCTAGTTCTACAATCCCTACATCGCCTTTTCTCTGTTGTTTACATGTATTTCCTGCATTACACAGTCTAAACAGTCCTACTCTTGAATTGTTGGTATCATTTGCACAATTCTACTACTGCAGGAAGTTATCCAAGTATAATACATTCAATAAAACAAAACTGACTTTTACTTTATTATTATAATCATCACATATCAATTGTATATGTTAATAGGATTGAACCTGCCCATCCACTCTTCTACTTTTCTATTTTATTTTTCTGGTCAGGCATTGAATTTAGATCCTTATGCATGCTAGGACCTAAATCTACCCAGTATCTGTAATTCTAAATTTTCTAGTTTTGGTGCTGACCTCTTCATCCAAAGTCTCTCCAAGTCCCTGAATGCTCCTTTTAATTTCTTCCTGTCCCTCTTTGGTTCCTTCTCTTTAGTCTTACCCTGTGCCCCATATAGCTGTAAGGTTGACTTATGGGTTTTCATAAGAGTAAGGACATATAGCATTTATCCTTCTGTGTCTGGCTTGCTTCACTAAATATAATGATCTCTAATTCTCTCCATGTTGTTTTTTTTTTTTTTTGGTTTTTGGAGACAGGGTTTCTCTGTGTATCCTTGGCTGTCCTGGACTCACTTTGTAGACCAGGCTGGCCTCGAACTCACAAAGATCCGCCTGCCTCTGCCTCCCAAGTGCTGGGATTAAAGGCGTGCGCCACCACTGCCCGGCTTCCATGTTGTTGAGGTTGGCAAAACTTCACACCTTTTTTATGGTTAAGTACTATATCAGCATTAGACATTTACCACATTAAAAAAACAAAACAAAACAAACCATGAATCCTCAAAAGGACATTCAGATTGATTCCACATTTTGGCTGTTGCAAGAAGTATTGTAATAGCCATTGGAATAAAGGAATCTCTTTGGTATGAAGCTATGATTTCATTTCTTTTGGATACTCAGCAGTGGAACTGTTGGATCACAGGACAGTTTTCTTGTGTTTTCTGTTTCTTGGATCAGTCTCCCTACTGTTTCCCGCAGTGGCTTTCCTGATTTACATCCTCCTGCAATAGGTTGAAGTGTCCTCTACTCTGGATCTTTCCAATACCGCTTATCTCTTACCTTCCTGCTGGAAATTGTTCTAACTGGGGTGAGATGATATCTTGCTATAGTTTGGATTTGTTCTTCTGTTAAGACTAGTGAGATAGATGGGATTTCCATGTTTGGTTGGTTGTCTGTATGTCTTCTTTTGAGAAGTCTGTATCTGTTCTTTAGCCCACTGATAATTGTTGGTTTTCTGAGTCCTTCTACGCTCAAGTTGTCAGCCCAGCCCATTGTCCATTCAGGCTCTTGAGTGCTTCCTCTATGTAGCTTGTGCTGGATTCCTTAATTCATGTTTAAAATTTATAGCTTTGATTCATTTTGAGTTGTTTTTTGTACATTATGAGAGAAAGGGATCAGCTTGATTTTTCTGTATCTTAGTATTCAAATTTCTCAGCACTATTTATTGAAAAGATCATCTTTCCTCCACTGTATGTTTGTAACACCTTAAAACAAGACATTTTAGCATATTGCCAACAGAGTCAAAAATAGAAATTGGAGCCAAGATTCATGTACTTTTTCTTGGTACCTGATACCTTTCTCTGTGCAAGAATATTATGCATTTTAGACAAAACAGATTCATGAGATGAAATAGACTCAGATATCTAGGGTAAGATGAAATAGCTTCATTGAGACATTAAAGAGTATAGTCTTACCCAGCTGAAGGTGAGTTCTGCTTGAGTATATGTCTCCATCATTGAGCAAAATCATGGCTACTGATATTCTGCAGAGTTTCTGCATCTAAGTTTCATCTAATATCATCCTACAGTGCTCTATACTACAATGAGTATGAAGAATATAAATCTATTTTCATGTAGATTTCATATAACAAATGGGTTATTTAAAATATTTTGCTATGTTTTAGTTTTAAATTCTCATACTTCTAAGTTCTCATGTCCCAGGTTTGGTATGCAGACATTTCAATGAGCTTCAGCTACTTCCACTAATACTCTCCCTTTCTGTCCTGGAATTTAACCCATCGCTGAAATGACAGGCAGAAAAAAATGAACAAGCTAACATTTCTAACATGGAAACATGAAACCTCATTTGTGATAATGGGATTTGACTTGTCTTCTTTCACTTTTAATAATATAGTAATGATGATGCATCTGAATGTAATTAGCACAATCCGTATTAAGACATTTTTTACTGTACCAGAAAATGTGGATTAGAGTTTAAGTTATTGTTTTTTCCAGACACTGACTGGCTTTGGGGCCAGGCCAAATGGATTTCTGGTTCTTGGACTATGTTAATCAGTGTAACTATGGCTGTATGTTACCAGATTAACTCTACAACTATATTTTTTTCTTTTTAATGGCAATAGCTTTTTCTTCTATGGTATCATCTAGAATGAAATAGTTGTTTTTTGGAGATGGGTAGAGGGCAACAACTACAGTAGAGCAAGTGAAAAAATTCCTTTCTTCCTAATTGTTCTGCATCAGTGTCATTTCTTCTGTGGAAGCTGGGGTTGGAGGGAATTCCACTTATCTCATTTCTCTTACATGTAGAAAATGAAATGCTGAGCCATATGATCAATGGTTTATTTCCTATTCATGAATTATTCATATGAAGTGGAAAGGCAAGGGATAGATAATATGAAGATTGATCTCCAAAGAAATACTAACTCAAAAAAAGATTTGCTGGATTCTCTTAACAAATGAGCAGTAATCAAATTGCCTTTCATGCAGGCTGAATCCTAGTTGTCCAGATATGAGAAACCCATGAACAGTATCTTCTACATGAGAGTGGTTGGTTAAGGCAGGGCCTTATATGGCAGACCCAGGTGTGGGATCTTCAGTGACTCAGGAAACCTCTGAGATGAGCAGGTGACAGTCTGTGGTTTCCTCTGGTTTAGAGTTGGGGTGGGTTTTAGGACTTCTTTGGGAGGAGTGGGCCTTTTCTGTCCCTAGTTGTTGCCTTAGGTAAGAGCTGTAGCTGGTATGTATGGATTGGAAGTTAAATCTTGAAGTATAGAACCTACTGCTTGGAGATATTCACATTAAAAAAGCTGTGCATTTTTGAGTAAATTACTAATTTCTGGAGATATTAGAGAATGCTTAACTGGACTCATATTGACTCCTAGATTCTACTTAACAAAGCAACATGGAAGCCAGGACCTTCACTGCCATGCCATTCAACATGCCACTTCACATGCCATTACTGCCATGATAGTTCCTGTCAAGAGACATTCCTGCCATCTCACCTCTATCAGTGTTGGATCTGATTAGCGAAACCTAGATGTGCCTCCATTTACAATTGCAAAGGGGTCTGGGAAATCTTTCTGTTGAACCAAATTACTCAGTGACCGGAGCCCAAGGTAAGAATTCAAGTACTGCCATCTTGAGAGGTATAAATTGAAGGACGAAGATGAGGATAAAGAGATGTGGCATACAGAAAGCACCATACTGACATCTCATTTGTGCTTAGATTCCAACTATAGTATTAGCTAAGGAGAGATGTCTTGGGCATGTTATACTTTACAGAGTAAAATATACTTTACAGAGACAAAGATGAGAAATGGAGTTGGTGAAGATATTTTCCCAATATGTAGGCTGCTGCTTTGTTCTAATGACAGTTTCCTTTGCCTTACAGAAGCATTTCAATTTCAAAAGATTTCATGTATTGATTATTGGTCCTAAAGCCTGAGCTATTGATGCTCTGTTCAGGAAGTTGTCACCTGTGCCAATGAGATCCAGGCTTTCTCCCACTTTCTCTTCTATTAGATTTAGTGGGTCTGGTTTTATGTTGAGGTCTTTGATCCACTTGGATTTGAGTTTTGTACAGGGTGATAAGCATGGGTCTATTTGCATTCTTCTACATGCTGACATCCAGTTAGACCAGTAACATTTGTTGAAGATGCTTTCTTTTTTCTGTTGTATGCTTTTGACTTCTTTGTCAAACATTAAGTTACCATAGGTGTGTGGGTTTGTTTCTGGGACTTAGATTCAATTTAATTGATCAACTTGTCTGTTTCTATGCCACTATCATGCTATTTTTATTACTATTCTGTAGTACAACTTGAAATCAGGGATGGTGATGCCTCCACATGTTCTTTTATTGAACAAGATTGTTTTAGCTATTCTGGGTTTTTCTGTTTTTCAATATGAAGTTGAGAATTGTTCTTTCAAGGTCTGTAAAGAATTGTGTTGGCATTTTGATAGGAATTGAATCTGTATTTAGCTTTTGGTAGTGTGGCCATTTTTATTATGTTGATCTTACCTATCCATGACCATGGGCGATCTTTCCCTCTTCTGATATCTTTTTCAAATTCTTCCTTCAAGGATTTGGGGCTCTTGTTGTACAGGTGTTCACTACTTACTTAGTTAGAGTTACCCCCAGGTATTTTATATTACTTGTGGCTGTTGTGAATGATGTTGTATCTCTAATTTCTTTCTTGGCCCATTTATCTTTTGCGTAAGCTAATATCCATATATATATATATATATATATATATATATATATGGATATTCACATGGCATCTACTGACTTATAACTGGATTTTAGCTATTTAGTACAGGATGACTATCCTACAACCCATAGTCCCAAAGGAACAGGAACCTAGTGTAACTACCTCTGAGAAACTCTACCCAGCAGCATTTTAAGACAGATGCTGAGATGCATAGCCAAACATTAGGTGGAGCTCTGGGAGTCATGCATAAGAAAGAGGAAGGAGGAATAGAAAGACCTGGAGGGGACAAGAACACCTCACAAAGATCAAAAGAACCAACCAATCTAGGCCCCTAAAGGTGTACAGAGACTGAAACATTAGCCACAAAAAAAAGAAAGAAAGAAAAGAAGAAAAATATAGACTAGACCTACCTAGGGCCCCCCTCTACAGATACAGATGATAGGCAACTTGACCTTTATATAGATCCCTTAGCAAGAGATGGTGTAGGGTGTCTGTCATGGACTATGCTGCCTGGTTAGTAGAACACCTTACCCTAGCTGGGCTGTCATGTTGTGTCCCAGTACAAAAGGAAGCTCTTAGTCCGCATGTGATTGGTTAACTAAGGGAGCTTAATATGTGTGGAACCCTCCTCACTTGAGGGGAAGGAGAGGAGGGAGGGGGCTGTGATTGAGATATAATTTGAATAAATAAATGAATGTTTAAAAAAATGAGAAATGTATTCAAGGTAATCCTGAGAAAGAGAAAAAGAGGAGAATTTTGCCTGAAGTTTCTTCCCATATCTGCCTCCTGCTTGTGAAAGTCAGCTTCACCAAGGCCTGTTCCATCAGGCCTTCAAGTTGCATTAGGCAGGCCACTGGCGAGATCCCAGAAGCCAGATCCGATTCCTTCCACAGGCATTTCAACTCGGGCTAGAAGGGAAAGGGCAACTTGGGGTGATAGTGTCAACACTCACAGGATGTGGACCACGCAGTCCTGGACCCCATTTTATCTCCAGGCTGTCTATGTACTCAGGGTGGAGTATGCAGAAACACAGAATGACTTTAGGAGGAGGAAGCAGCAGGGAGGATCCAAGGAAGCTCAGGACGGTTTTGTATACAGTAAGTCTTGGGGGTTTCTAGCTAAAGAAAGCTATTGTAATGGTGTATAAAGCTGTCATGTAGGGAGTATCCAAAGACAGGAGACAGAACCCTTCTCCATACATCACATATGAACCTACATTTAAAGTGTGTCTCCCTTGGGGCTTCATCCAGAGTTTCTTACATTTTACTCTTTCTTAGAAATAATCACAATTTAAAGGTCACCAGGGCAGTGCTGCCTCAGTTTTTATCACCACTGTATACTCAGGAGCAGATATGATGTCCAGGAGGGTGTAGAATTGGATAAATGTTGAATGGATGGATGAGTTAATGAGCAAACACAGATAGCAACTTATAAGGTAGACAATGATTATCTTATGGAATAAAATAAATAAAGCAATCTTTATTCATTGGGGAAAATTCATAAAAGAAATAAAAAGTCTCTGGAATTTGTCTTGGAATGTATAATTTTAGCCCCAAAATAGAGACTAGAGTTCCCTGTGGCAAGAAAAAAAAAAGCCATAAAAGCAAAAACTTATACATAGAAATGCTTTAGTTTGTTCATAAGATGGTGATGTCAGTGTTCAATCAGGTATCCCATAAGCAGTTTCACACATATACATGCACTTATACATACATAGAAGCACACACACACATACTCACATACACACACATATACACTAACATACATATACACACACACACATACACACACGGTGGGGGAGGAGTGCATAGATGTCTGTTAAACTCATTATTTTCCTGACTGAGAGGGCAGGTTATTTTGAAGAGAATCAAGCTTTAATTCCTTCAGGTCAGAACTTCTCCTGAGAGACATTTTCCTTCAGTGACCTGGGAAACTAAACTCACTCAATGAGATTAGTGGTATTTGCTGTTTCAAATCGAAACAGGATCTACTGGCCCACACTAGCTTTACAATCGGCACCATCTACTTTGTGGTCACTGCTGAAGTATTAGAGCTAACCTAAGGAGGCAGGAAGTGACATTAGACTTCTTTCTGTTCTAGTCCAGCCTAGAGATGGAGTCTGAGATAAACAAAACACTGCAACTTTTGTGTAACACAGTTGTTCCCTGCAGTGCCAAGGCTTTCATAGAAAAGCCAAAAGGGACTTTATGGTCAACCAGATTGCATGGTTCCCTAGTCCTGTGTGTTTCAAATGGCTATAGATTCAACTCATTTGCCCTCAGCTATATTTTTGCTCATGATGGGGAGCAGGACAGAGAGAGAGAGAGAGAGAGTGGGTATCTTAGAAAACTTAATCCCATTTACTGAAATACCAGAGCAATCTGCACGTATATCACATAATTATGTCTGAGGTAAGCTTAGGGAATGTAGTCATTTGTTTAGGGTTGTTTTTCCCTTGCAAAATCTCCAAATAGAATTATCAAGTCTATCAAATGTTAATTTGTCAAGAAAAGCAGCATAGCTAATAAGGATAATCAGATTTATATTGTAAATAGAGTATTATCCTGAAAGCTCCCATGTCTCCAAAGGAAGCACTACTGAAGGATGAGTGAGGGGAGTCTTAAAAAGAAACACTACACTCATCTTTTATATCAGCTACATGCATGTCCTTGCTCAGGGAAAGACCCAGAAGGCCACCAAACTCGCCTCTTGGGTTTTCAGGGAGATGCAATGGCCCTAACTTTGTTCCTCATTTTCACCTGTGGATTATCTCCTGTTGAAACCTCCCCACCCCAATTCACATTATAGATAGGAAAGCTTACCCTGGCTCTCCTGGCCACTGTGAAGGGTCAAGAATACAACCTTTGCCCCAGCGCAAAGGGCAGACACCAATGTGCTGGCAGGATCTTAGGAGTCACTCAAATTTCCAGTGCGTGAATACTGCAGTGATTTCCCTCATCAGGTGGACACTGATCAAAATGTGACAAGGTTCCCTCTTCTTCCAGTTTCTAGGCCTCCTGGAGCATTTACACCACATCCTGGATGCTGCCCATACTGGCATTTCTTGTTCTCCAACCCCAGTGTTTCTTTTGTAACACTAACTGTAATTTGGAGAAGTTGGTCTGAGGTCCAATAAAATGCTTTTATATAAATAAAAAAATCTTGTTTATATTGTTGGTAATTTACAGAGCAGGGACTGTAAAGGTGTCATTCAGCGTGCAGCATTCCATTGGGTGGCAGGGCTGACAGGAATTTGTGAAGAGATTGAATTACAGTGAAAGCTACAGCCTTGCTTGCTTCCCTTCCCTGGTCCAGAGCTGGCATCTCCTCCTGGGATGCCCAGCACAGTCAGTCATTTCCTTTTCCTTTGTTGATGTTATTGTTTTTTACACCAATAGAAATGCCTACACTTTAAAAGAAACTGCTTGTTAGTAATTGGCCATGTCATTCATATAACATTGAATCCATATGTTTTGACTAGTCCTTTGATTAAGAAGAGAAAATCAATTAAAGGTGCTTATCTTTTGTCCTAGTTACCTTTCTTTTTTAAATGTTTATTAATTAAAGTTACATCTCCATCACAGCCCCCTCCGTCAACCCCTTCCTGTTTCACCCTCCTACAATATTCCCCTTCTTCCATCTATCCTACTCCTCTGGTGTGGGGTGCCTCCTTATATCAGCCCCCCCTCAGTTCATCAGTTATATAAGGGCTAACAGCTTCCTCTTGCACTGGGGCCCTACATGGCAGTTCCGCTAGGACAAATTGTCCCACTAACTGGTAACAAAGTCTATGTTCTTGTCCCTTTCTGTCTGTTGGTTGTAGGATAGTTATCCTGTACCCATTATATGGCTATAATCCAGTTATAAGTGCCATGCCATGTGCATCTTTCTGGGTCTGGGTTTTCTCACTCAGGATGAGCTTTTCTAGCTCCATCCATTTGGCAGCGAATTGCATGATTTCCTTGTTTTGGGTAGCTTAGTAGTATTTCATTGTGTAAATGAACCACCATTTTTTCTTTGTTTGTTTGTTTGTTTTTTATTCATTCTTTGGATGAAGGATTTTCTTTTGCTGCGAAAAGACATCACGACTAAAGCAACTTATAAAAGAGTTTATTTTAGGATTACAGTTTCAAAGGCTGAGTCCATGACCATCACACCTGGGAGCATGGCAGCAGCAGCAGGCAGGCATGGCACTGGAGCAGAAGCTGAGAGCTTATGTCTTGATCCACTAGCACTAGGCAGAGAGAGCCAACTAGGAATAGCAGGGGCTTTTGAAATCTCAAATCCCACCCCTGGTGACATGCCTTCTTCAACAAGGCCACACCTTCTAATCCTTCCCAAACAGTTCTACCAGCTGGGGATGAAATATTCAAATAGATAAGCCTATAGGGGTCATTCCATTCAAATCACCACAAATTCCCTCCTACTTTTATGGATCCCCAGCTTGCTTTATTCCATTTTCTTCCACTCCATTATCTGGCTCCTGGTCTGTGCTCTATGCTGGCCTCATTTCTTCCCTTTTTTACTTTCTTGGTATAACTTTTAAACTTATTTATACATATAGTGTGTGCGTGTGTGTGTGTATAAGAGTGTGCCATGACACAGATGTGGAGCTTGGAGGACAACTTGTAGGAATCAAATGTCTGCTTACACCATATGGGTACCAGGGATGGAACTAAGGTTATCAGCCTTGGCAGCAAGTACCTTTACCCACTGAGCCATCTTCTTGGACACTTTTCACTTTTTAGTTACTCTTTTTATAAGCTTATATAAAATTTTTAAATATAATTAAAAATTATGATGCTAGATAACTATAATCCTATTGTTTAAATTGTATCTTTAATATCCTCTTTGGTACTATATATGTAGGTAAATACAAAATACATGTGAATTAGAATCTTAGTTTAACAAAACTGAAGTTATTCAGATATTACAGCATATGATAAATATTTACCAGGTAAGTAGTAATTGGTATGTTATGATTTTGTGTGAATATACTCTTCCATTGTATGGAAATTTCTCTATTTATTTAACTAGTCCTACCTACAGTCTCAGATACATGTCATTTTGAAATATTTTACTATCACAAATAATATGGAAATGTATGTTTCATAGTTAAATTTTTATACTTATCTCTGAGAATTATCTTATGATAAAATCCCCAAGGGGAAAATTTAAATCAGTGTATGGATTGTTATAAGGTTTTATTGATGAAAAGTCTTCAGAAAATATATTTTTACTTTAAAATTTCTATTTATTTTTGTGGTACTGCAGATGGAACCTAAGGCCTTACATCTGCCAGGTAAGCAGTCTAACCCTGAGCTACATCGCAAGCCCAGAAAGGTGTGCTTCTTTTTGTAAGCATATGCTTTTTCTTATGATAGTATAGGGAACATCACACTACTTTTAATTGTATGCATTTAATAAAAAAAATTGGTATAGCATTGAATTATTTCTTATTTACTTGATTATGCTTAATTTTATTTAACTTTATTCTTTTACTATGTAGAATATCAGCTCTTTAATATATATGTAAATATATTGATATTTATAGATATTTTAAATTATTCCACACTGATTTTAGTATATGTAATTTTTAATATTTAATATAATCAAAGTTACTAGTAATTTTCATTTTTTATATAACTATGCCCATTTTAAACAATATTTGTGTACTGGCAGTTTTGTGTGTCAACTTGACAGAAGCTAGAGTCATCAGAGAGGAAGGATCCTTAATTGAGAAAAATGTCTTCATGAGATCCAGCCGTTAGGCATTTTGTCATTAGTTGTGAATGAAGAGGGCCTACCCATGGTGGGTGGTGCCATCCCTGGCCTGGTGGTTCTGGATTCTATAAGTAAGCAGGCTGAACAAGCCACAGAAACAGTCCAGTAAGCACCACCCTTCCGTGGCCATTGCATCAGCTCTTGCTTCTAGGTTCCTGCCCTGCTTGAGTTCCTGTCTTTCCTCCAATGATGGACTACGATCTGGAAGTGTAAGCAAAACAAACCCTTTCCTTCCCAATTTGCATTTTGGTCATGGTGTTTTTGTCATAGCAATAGAAACCCTAACTAAGACAACTTGCATGCCAGAAGAACAGATAACATTAATATTTATTTTCTTTGGTTTTATTTTAACACTGCATAATTTAATCCACTTGGAAATTATTTGAGACAATACTCTATGGTAGAAATTTAATATTTATTTCCCAGAGATAAAATTTACTCTTACACATTATTTGATTGTTTCTACTTGTATGATCATTGTTTTGGTATGGTAAATTATTAATTCAGGTTCCATTCTGTTTGATGTTTTCTTGGAGAAGCAATTGGCTAATGGACTATAGATTCTAGGCATTACAAAAAAATTGGAAGGTCTGACAGTTCATTTTGGTCTTGGTATAGCTTATTTTGAGTTATGTAAAGAATTATTTACTTAAGTAATAACAGGTATCAAATGCAAATCTCACTCTCTCAGTCCCCATAACTTATTTTGCTGTTGATTTTACTTCTGCAGCATGTTGGACTCTAGTACTATTCCTACAACTCAAAACTTCAGGCGTACTGTATGCTTTACAGAAAATAGAAACACAGACCACAGACATCTAATTCTAGACAAGGTACCCTTTATTATCACAACTTTATGAAGTTATAAATGTAAATTGAGTCTTAGAGATGCTAGGGACATTACTTAAAGGTTAAAAACTACATTCCTAGTCCATTCCCATTCTGCATGTTATAAATCAGGAATGAATTTTTAAAGATGGTTTTCTCATACGAATGAACAATGCAGTAACTGTTTATTGGTTGAAGACTGGCCACAGTTCTGTTAGTCCCCACGGAGCTTCCAAAGCACAGTCCTTGTCAGAATGTGGTATTCATTTTGATTTTGCCAACTTATATTCTTATTTTGGAACTTATATTCTTTGTGGTTGAAGTAAATTTTTTAGAGGGAAGCAAGAGACATGAAATCATTTTTTTCTATCAGTATTTGTACCAGATTTCTTATATTAATTTTAGGCCATCATGGATTGCAAAGTGTAAACAGTGATGTCTGTGGTTTTCCTGTTGTCTGAGAGTATTAGCCTTAAATAGAGGCTGCAAAGAGCCTATTTGCTTGCTCAAGACTCTAGTGAGACTTCCCCTAACCAATCATTATCAGATAAAAATAGATGGTAACTTGGAGGCACATCATATGTAAAACAAACAAACAACAAACAAAAAAACGCACTCACTGTGAACCATAGGGCAAAACATACAGATGCCATAGGTCTTGGGTTTTTTAATCTATAAGACAGATAATATCCTTACTAAAAATATAACACATAGAATGCTTTTGTAAGTCCAGAACACTAATTTCAAAATGAGGAAGTAGCTTCATATTATCAAGAAGACAGCTGTGTTCTGTCGGGGATTAGTAGGTCTAGTCTGGTTTACGGCTAGTAAAGAAACATTGATTCAGACTTCTGAATGTGGCTGTATGCTTTCCCTTTTACTGTTTGAAAATCCCCACAAAACCCCAAAGGTGACACTGTAGTACTTGACAGCAGAGTGCTTTCTAGTATATAGTTTTGCCTTCTGAGAAATAGTATGAACATTTACATTTAAATCCGAGCCCAATCTATGAAATGTACTGTATTTTTTTGTGTGTCACTTTGACACATGATACAGTCATCTGAGAAGAGGGAATATTAACTGAAAACAAAGTGACTCTTTAAGATTTGCCTGTAGGCAAGTCTGTGCGGCATTGTCTTGATTAGATGGTTGTGGGAAGGTCCAGTCCACTGCAGGTGGTACCATGCTGGCCAGGTGGTCCTGTGGTATGTAAGAAAACAACCTGAACAAGTCAGGAGGAGCAAGCCAGTAAGTATCCTTCCACTACAGCTTCTGCTTCAGTTCCTGCTTCCAGGTTTCTGCCTACAGCTCCTGCCCTGACTCCCTTTGGTGATGGAGTATAGTGTGAGTGTTATAAGATGAAATAAATGTTTGCTTCCCCAAGTTGCTTTTGGTCATGATGTCTATCATGGCAATAAAACCCCTAACTAAGAGAGAAGAATTTCATAATGTGAACTGCAAACACTGTTCAACTTGACTAAGTTGCTCTGTCCACAAGTTTGGACCCATTTAATATTATTTTATAATTATTCTCATTCTGAAACATAGATTGAAATATTCCAAATAATGATATACTAAATAATATCAGAAAATAAATAATTTATTTGCTAATGACTAAAAATTTGGAGAGCTAAAACCAAGATAACATTGGAAGAAGAATTACTAACTTCAAAATATAACAGAAATGCTTATGAATATAGAGATTTCCATAATGGAATTAACTTTGTAGTTATATTTGATAATAAAATATTGATAGTGTGACTATGTAATATCTTACTGTGTGGTAGTAAATAAATAACCCAGAGCTATTTTATTTTCTGTATTCACCTTCCTGAACCCACAAATAGTTATGCAGCTTCATTTACCCATGCTATTGGAACTGTTTGGGAAGATTGGGAGATGTGGCCTTAGGAGGAAGTATGTCCCTGGATGTGGGCTTTCAGGCTTCAGAAGTTAATACCTGGCCTCATGCTTGTAGATAAGGGTATGAGCTCTCAGTTACTGCTCCAGCACTAGGCCTGCCTGCCAGCTGCCATATTCACTGTGATGATGATCACGAACTTACACTGTGAAAGGCAGAAACCACAGCACAATCATCTCAATTAATGATGTTTTCACAGTACATTCTCATAATCACCGTGTATCACAACTGTGAGCCCAGCGAATGTGGATGAGAAATATTTTAAAAATTGCACCTATACTAAATTTATATAGGCTTTTTTCTTATCGTCATTCCCTAAACAAAACAGCGTAACAACTATTTATATAGCATTTACCCTGTACTAGATGTTATCAATGACCTAGAAATGATTTAAAGAATATAGGCAGACATGCATAGATTATTTTCTTAATTACTTTTATATTGCTGTGACAACATACCATGGCCAAGGTAACATATAAAAGAAAGGAGGCTCATAGTTCCAGAGGGTTAGAGTCTGTGACCATTCTGGTGGGGAGCATGCCAGCAAACAGGCAGGCACAGTTCTGCAGCAGTCACTGAGACCTTACATGTTGACAAGGTGTGTGTGTGTGTGTGTGTGTGTGTGTGTATATATATATATATATATATATATATATATATATATATATATATAT
>CAJQZJ010001694.1:3942252-3974950 GCA_907164525.1 Lophiomys imhausi | reverse complement strand
ATATATATATATATATATATATATATATATATATATATATATATATAGAGAGAGAGAGAGAGAGAGAGAGAGAGAGGATAGCTAACTAGGAATGGACTAGACTTTTGAAACCTCCAAGCCTACCCCCAGTGACACACTTCTTCCAAAAAGACCACTGCTCAAACAAGGTCATGCCTCTTAATCTTTTCTAAACAATTCCACCAACTGGGGACTAATAATTCAAATATCAGCCTATGGGGGCCATTCTCCTACACACCACCACAATTATGCTGCAAACAGTATTTGATTTAAGGGCCTTGAGCACTCACAGAGATTATGAGAGTTTCTGGAACTAAACCCTAGTAGGTATGGGGAGGTCACAAATAAGCTACTTATAGTTGATCTGTTAATATTTCTCTGACTGTATATGGATTATCTTTAGTATAATCAATGAAAACAAATTATTTTGGAGATAGTAGATATAAATTTGCAGTGTTTTTAGGCTGAAGAGAATGACTAGGACACAGAAATTTTAATTATGAAGAGAGTACTAACACCCTCCATGCAGCACTGCTGGGTGGGACCTGGAAAAAAAATATGCACTTTTCTGCACACAGTGTATGAGTATAGTTAGCTATGGACAGTTACATAGCTCTTTAATAATGAACAATAAATGTCTCAATTATGTTTAAAGAACTCGTCAACATATCCCAAAGTGTAGCTTCTTCCCCTTTCAGCTGTGACTTGTTAGAATGTCTTATCTCGCTCTTATCCTATTGAACTCACCAGACATCGTTATCTTTACCTGAATCCCCTCCCAACTCCTACATTGCTGCCTCTCACCTGGTAATTATCTATGTTATTTTATTTTTTGTCCTAACAACTAAAGATATTAGGCTGATTGATTACTTTAGGTAATTCTGTCCACATTGGATATTTGTCCAGTCCCAGATGGTCTGAGTAGTGCTAGGATCAAACCATATAGTTATCCATGCTAGACCCTAACCAGACCCCAGAACTGGATGCCCACAGACAGAGAGGAGCATGTTTTCCATGTAACAATATGAACTTTTTCAATTATTCGTTATTTTATATATCTCGATGATATGCAAATCAAAAGGAACCATGGAGAGAAAGAGTGGCATTGTTTAAAGAAGCACAGCTGAGTATCCCCTGTTCCGTATCTCCTGGTTGCAATGTAGAGTCATTCACTTAATTTCAGAACAATTTATTTACAAGGCTCTTCAGTTTCCTAGTAAAGCAGTAACCAAGATTGATTAACATATCCTTAACCTCACATCTAGACTTCCTGCTGTGTTAGTCACATGCCTTTTATATGTTTGCTCTGAGATTTAAGGTTCATTTATTCGGCAACAGGAAAGGATGTTCTGACGGACAGCATTTAGGAAAGGGAATACACTGTGCTCCAAGCGAAATGGTGCATGAGCATACATTTTTAGTAGCTTAACTGCAACATGAAAAAACATCCAGCTTCATTCCAGTTCAGCTGAGCATTCATCTCCTCTCAAAGCACATGCTCTTTTGTAGTTTTTAGGAAATGAAGAGAATCAATACTTTCTGTGAACCTGTGATATATAGGAATGAAAGATACTGTGGCCATCTAGCACCAGCACCCTCCTTGTGACATACGTGGCAGCATTCTGCTTCTTAGATGTGTAGAAAAAGTGACCACTTTGCCTTGGATCAGTTGTCATTACTCCACAGAAGTCCTAACTTCTGCACAATTACTTTTTAAATGCTACTCTTAGGTGTTTCTTATTTATTTTTTACTTTTTGGTTTTCATTTGTCATGTGTTATTTATGTGCGTGTTTGCATGTATACGTGAGTAGGTATATGAACATGTATATGTGTGTGAACATAGAAGCCACCGATTGATGTTGGCTGTCTTCCTCAGTCACTTCCCACCTTGTTTTTTTTTAAGTGTTTTTTTTAAATACTTTATTTTTTTTTCTTCAAGTTACATTTCAGTCACAAACCCTTCCCTATTCCCCCTTCCTATCCCGCCCTTCCACCCTCTTTCCCCCAGCAGTTTCCCCTTTCAGTCCAACAGATGGTTCCTTTTCTTACAACAGTAAATACTATACAAAACAACAGATATAAATATGCCACATTTATGAGAGTTAAATGGCCCAGTATACCTTCCCAATGTCCAGTTTATACATATTTGGCCCCTGACTTTAACATTCTACTATCTCACCATCTCCATGAGTTTAAAGGTCTATATCGGACTCAACATTCATACTAACTTGCAACACAATTTTAAGAGTATCTTCTTAGATCTATAACACCCTCTTGATTCCTAAACAACTCAAAATTTAACTATGAGACTCTAGCTGTCTATTCTTCAACCACCTCAGAGACCTGAGAGGGATAAATATATCTGCTTATATAGGAAGTGCAGGGCCTGCAGCTTCCAAAACTAAGAAATGACATACCAGTGACTGCCTGGACAGTTCCCGTTTTTTCTCCATACATTCCTGCATCAGTCTTCAGCCTTTGGGTCCTGTTTCTCTGACAGACATTTGTTGTAGAGCAGGGATTATGAAGGACTTACCTACCCTGTCTTGGCAGAGCTAGGCTGTTGACTTCCCTGCTACCAAGTTTTGTCCTTTTTGGACAGCAGTCTGTCTGCAGTTGGAGCAAGGGGTTTTTTCATGCCAAGAGATAGGCTTGCCACTAATTCAACCATCTCACACTGAAGATTCTTCGATGCTTATCTTCTACTTGGAGTAGAATAGGGGGTGCTGTCAGGAGCTGATATGTCTCGATATCAAAAAAAAAAAAGAAAATCTTAATTTAAGAAAACATCTTTGAATGCCATATTCTGCAGATCTCTTGGGGTTTTTGAAGATGCCCTATCCATCTCTTGTATTTAGATAAGCAAATGTTGCTTGTCTATTAACAACTTGATTACTGAGTAGTTTAGAAAATATCTGTGATAGACTGTCATAGTAGCTAACAAAGTTACGTGTTTGCATGACTAGGAGTTTGTTTTACTTAACTATCCTAGACCGTTTTAGACAGTTGGTATCAAGAGGCCAGAGCTTCACATTTTATTTTTAAGTATCTCTAGGTATGATACCATTAGGAAGCGTTACCTTTAATTTTGTATCAATATACAAAGATCTATTCAATTGTGGTTAAATATACTCCTAATTATGTATCAATATACAAAGATCAATGCCTATGTAGCCCAATACAATCTTAACATTACGTCCATACACAAAGGTCAATACCATTGTGGCCAACTATAATCTTAATTTTGTATCAATATACAAAGATCAATACCAATGTAATCCAATACAATCTTATTTTTGCACAATAAACAATGGTCAATACCACTTTAGCTAAATATACTACTAATTTTGTATCATTATACAAAGGTATAAGGGCATATTCAATAATCTGCCCATTCTTCTTGGACCTTCCTGTGCTATGTCTATATCTCATTTTTCTCAAGCCTATGCACTCCTACATAGGAGAGGAAGAAGGATACAGAAAAGGAAAAGTAGGAAGTCCCTGGGTCTAACGTCCAAAACCCATTAAACAGGATCATTTATCAGCTTGTAATCTCTTCCCCTAAATATCAGAGTTTTCAGTTATCCTTCAAATAACCAAAAAGTAGGGCGGAGAAACACCCTCCCCACCCTCTGGGCATGGGAAGTCGCTCTCTTAAAGTGACTTCCTGCTGATTTGGGTCATAGTAAACCTGTTTGGGGCCCAAACCCAAATGGAAAAAATGGTTAAAAATGTTAGTACAATCCTTTTATGTTCAGTCCTTCTGTTCTCAGCTGTTTAGATGACCTAAGGAGTTTGTAGGCAGAAGCTGATCTTGCAGGCTTCACTGAGGTTCCGGTCGGGGCATTGTGTAGAGCTGAACGGTCCCAGCGACATTGGATTGCCGTGGTTGCAGGCTCCCGATGGAGACAGCTATTGAGGAAGTCTGCCAGGCTGAATCAACTGGGTCACTCGTCCTCCTTGGTGCCTGATTCTGCTCTCTGCTGGGGTTTCCGCTGTTCAGCTGTCCCGGGCTCCCCGAATGGATGCTTCGATTCTCCTGGAAAGATAATAACATAGCCCTGCCCCAATCCCAACCCTGGGACAATTACCCTCTTTTTTTTGGTGGGGGGGGCTAGGTAATACTTCTCCTGAAGCAAATTTGGCCTTCCGACAATATACAAAGCGTTATCTTTCAATCCGGGTTAAAGAAGAAATCATTCTGTCATCTTGGAGCTAAACCAGCTCCAGTGTATATATTTTGAGATCCCAAAGGACAATCTTCCTGCATCGAGAAGGCCTTTTGTAAGTAGCCTCCAAACCTAGGTCCCTCCAAATCCCATGTGTGTGTCTCTGAACTCTAATTATTGGGATCAGGGACCTGTGGTTCCCATCTGAAGGGATCAAAGATGTGTTACACCACTCCTGGATCGAAGTCTTTCTCTATTTAGAGTTTGCCCTGCATCAAGCTGACCCTGAGCTCCTAGATCTGCCCGTTTCTGTCTGCAGTGTGCTGGGACCAGGGGTGTACTCTTCTTGAATGGTGGGACCAGAGTGTGCACCCTCACCACTCCGCTCCGTATGACTCCAGAATACATAAGACCACCAACTCTACGGTACTCCCCCCCCCACCCCCGTCTCCGCTGAAGTCAAAGGCATGGGCCAACACCACAATTCTCTTGTATTTTACCTTAGCTCCATGTCTTCTCGACACCTGGAGGTCTGCAATACCAGGACGAATGGCTGTATCCTCTATTCCATTCACAGTGTTTCAGCCATGCCACCTCCCCCCCCCTTTTTTTTTTTTTAGTTAATAAATTTATTTGTTTGTTGATTCAGGTTACATCCTTATCATATTGTCCTCTTTTCCCACTTCCCAGCCCCACCCTCCCATGCTCTACCCCCTGACCCTTCCGTCTTGTTCCTCTGGGGTGGAGTGTCCCTGCCTAACAGTCTCTCACCACAGATCAGGAGTCATATGAGGGCCAAGAGCCTCTTCATTCACCGGGGGCCTACGAGGCAGTACTGCCAGTGAAAGGTGTCTCCTTGCTACTGGGGGAATACTAAAAATAGACCAACATACACACAAACCCACAAAAACAAAGAATATCAACAAAAAAAAGAGAAGGGAAAAGGAAAAAGAAAAAAGAAAAAAGGAGAAGGAAAAAGAAAAAGATAAAAAAAAAAAAGTTTATGTCCATGTTCCTTTTGGTGTGTTGGTTGTAGTACAGATATCCTGTACGATATAGCTAAAATCCTACTATAAGTGAATAGATGCCATGTGCATCCTTCTGAGACTGGGTTAGCTCACTCAGAATGAGCTTCTCCAGATCCATCCATTTGGTTGCAAATTGCATGATTTCATTGTTTCTGATAGCTGAGTAATATTCCATTGTATAGATGTACCACAGTTTTTTAATCCATTCTTCAGTTGAGGGACATCTGGGTTGTTTCCAATTTCTAGCTACTACAAACAAGGTGGCTATGAACATAGATGAGGAGACTTCCCTATGTCTCCGTGAGAGGTCCTTTGGGTGTATACCCAGAAGTGGTATGGCTGGGTCTTGAGGCAAGGTTATTCCTAGATTTCTAAGATATCGCCAGACAGACCTCCATAGTGGTTGCACAAGCCTGCACTCCCACCAGCAATGGAGTAGGGTTCCCCTTTCTCCACACCCTCGCCAGCATGCGCTATCATTTGAGCTCTTTTTCTTAGCCATTCTAACAGGTGTTAGGTGGAATCTCAGGGTCATCTTGAGTTGCATTTCTCTGATGATTAAGGATGTTGAACATTTCTTCAGGTGTCTCTCAGCCCTTAGGGATTCCTCCTTTGTGAATTCTCTATTTAGCTCCATCTCCCATTTTTTGATTGGATTATTTGGTTTCTTGGCATTTAGTTTCTTGAGTTCTTTGTAGATTTTAGATAATAGCCCTCTATCAGATGTGGGGTTGGTGAAGATTTTCTCCCAGTCTGTTGGTTGCCGTTTTGTTCGAATGACAGTGTCTTTTGCCTTACAGAAGCTTTTCAGTTTCATGAGGTCCCATTTATTGGTTGTTGATCTCAGGTTCTGAGCTGTTGGTGTTCTGTTCAGGAAGTTGTCACCTGTGCCAATGAGTTCGAAGTTTTCTCCTACTTTTTCTACTAGTATATTTAGTGTGGCCGGCCTTATGTTAAGATCTTTGATCTACTTGGATTTAAGTTTGGTACAAGGTGATAGGTATGGGTCTAATTTCATTCTTTTGCAAGTGGACATCCAGTTGGACCAGCCCCATTTGTTGAAGATGCTGTCCTTCTTCCATTGTGTGGTTTTGGCTTCTTTGTCAAAGATTAGTTGGCCGTAGGTGTGTGGGTCCATGTTTGGGTCTTCAATTCAATTCCATTGATCCACTGGTCTGTTTCCATACCAGTACCATGCTGTTTTTACAACTATTGCTCTGTAGTACAGCTTGAAATCTGGGATGGTGATACCTCCAGATGTTTTTTCATTGTACAGGATTGATTTAGCTATTCTGGGCTTTGTTGTTCCAAATAAAGTTGAGAATAGCTTTTTCCAGGTCTATAAAGAATTGTGTTGGTATTTTGATAGAAATTGCATTAAATCTATATATTGCTTTTGGTAGGATAGCCATTTTTATTATGTTGATCTTACCTCTCCATGAGCATGGGAGATCTTTTCATCTTCTAAAGGCCTCTTCCATTTCTTTCTTCAGGGGCTTGAAGTTCTTGTTCTATAGGTCCTTACTTGCTTGGTTAGAGTTACCCCCAGGTATTTTATGTTGTTTGTGGCTATTGTGAAGGGAGTTGTTTCCCTTATTTCTTTCTCGGTATATTTGTTTGTTGTATAAAGAAGGGCTTCTGATTTTTTTGAGTTAATTTTGTATCCAGCCAACTTGCTGAAGTTGTTTATCAGCTGTAAGAGTTCTTTGGTGGAGTTTTTGGGGTTGCTTATGTATACTAACATATCATCTGAGAATAGGGATAATTTGACTTCTTCATTTCCAATTTTTATCCCTTTGATCTCCTTTAGTTGTCTTATTGCTCTAGCAAGGACTTCAAATACTATATTGAAGAGATATGGTGAAAGTGGACTTCCTTGTCTTGTCCCTGAGTTTAGAGGAAATGCTTCAAGCTTCTCTCCATTTAATTTGATGTTGGCTACTGGCTTTCTGTATATTGCCTTTATTATTTCTAGGTATGGTCCTTGTATACCCGTTCTCTCCAGAACTTTTAGCATGAAGGGGTGTTGGATTTTGTCAAATGCTTTTTCTGCATCTAGCGAGATTATCATGTGGTTTTTTTCTTTCATCTTGTTTATGTGGTGAATTACATTAATAGACTTTCATATATTGAACCATCCCTGCATTCCTGGGATGAAGCCTACTTGATCATGGTGTATGATACTTTTGATGTGTTCTAGAATTCAGTTTGCTAGTATTTTATTAAGTATTTTTGCATCTATGTTCATGAGGGAGATTGGTCTGAAGTTCTCTTTCTTTGTTGGGTCTTTGTGTGGTTTAGGAATCAGAATGACAGTGGCCTCATAGAGTGAGTTTGGCAGTGCTCTTTCTGTTTCTATGTGGTGGAAGAGTTTGAAAAGTAATGGTGTTAGTTCCTCTTTGAAGGTCCTATAGAATTCCGTGTTAAAGCCATCTGGCCCTGGGCTTTTTTTGGTTGGGAGATTATTAATGCCTGTATCTATTTCCTTGGGTGTTATTGGGCTGTTTAAACTGTTAATCTGATTTTGATTTAGTTTTGGTAGGTGGAATTTATCGAGGAAATTGTCCATTTCACTCAGATTATCAAATTTAGTGGAATATAGATTTTTAAAGTAATGCCCGAATATTTTCTGGATCTCCTCAATTTCTGTTGTTATTTCTCCCTTTTCATTTCTGATTTTGTTGATTTGGGTTCTTTCCCTTTGCCTTTTAGTTAATTTGGCTAGGGGACTGTCTATTTTGTTGATTTTCTCAAAGAACCAACTCTTGGTTTCTTTGATTCTTTGTATAGTTCTTTTTGATTCTATGTTGTTGATTTCAGCCCTAAGTTTGATGATTTCCTGCCTTCTAATCATCTTGGGAGTGTTTGTTTCTTTTTTTTCCAATTCATCCAGCTTAGCTGTTAGTTCACTAACATGAGCTGTCACAATTTTCTTTTTGAAAGCACTTAGTGCTACAAACTTTCCTCGTAGCACAGCTTTCAATGTATCCCATAGGTTTGGGTATGTTGTATCTTCATTGTCGTTGGATTTTAAGAAGTCTTTGATTTCCTTCTTTATTTCTTCCCTGACCCAGTGGTCATCCAGTAAGGAGCTGTTCAATTTCCATGTGTGTGTAGGCTTTCTGTTGATTCTTTTGCTGTTGAAGACCAGCTTTATTCTGTGGTGGTCTGATAAGATACAAGGTGTTATTTCAATTTTCTTGTATCTATTGAGACTATCCTTGTGACCAACTATGTGGTCGATTTTGGAGAGGGTTCCGTGGGGTGCTGAGAAAAAGGTGTATTCCTTTGTGTTTGGGTGAAATATTCTGTAGATATCTGTTAGGTCCATTTGTTTTATGATCTCTGTTAGACTCAATATTTCTCTGTTTGTCTTATGTCTTGATGATCTGTCCATTGTTGTGAGTGGGGTGTTGAAGTCTCCCACTACTAATGTGTTGTGATCAACGTGCGCTTTAAGTTTTAGAAGTGTTTCTTTTACGAAAGTAGGTGCCTTTGTATTTGGGGCATAGATGTTCAGTATTGAGATTTCCTCTTGATGAATATTCCCTTTAATGAGTATATAGTGCCCTTCTTTGTCTTTCTTCATTAACTTCAGTTGGAAGTCTGTTTTGTTTGATATTAGGATGGCTACTCCAGCTTGCTTCCTGGGTCCATTTGCTTGGAAAACCTTTTCCCAGCCCTTTACTCTGAGGTAGTGTCTATCTTTGGTAGTTATATGTGTCTCTTGTATACAGCAAAAGGAAGGATCTTGCTTGCGGATCCACTCTGTAAACCTGTGTCTTTTTATTGGGGAGTTGAGTCCATTGATGTTGATGGATATTAATGACCTGGGGTTGTTATTTCCCATTAGTTTGGTATAGGCGGTGGTCCTGTGCCTCTTTTGGTTTAGTTGCTGAGGGGTTTTCTATTCCCTTTGTTTCCTTGGGTGGAGTCTTCTCTGGGTTGGGATTTTCCTTCTGGGATTTTCTGTTGGGCTGGGCTTGTGGGTAGATATTGTTTCAATTTGATTTTGTCATGGAATATCTTGTTTTCTCCATCTATGTTGACAGAGAGTTTTGCTGGGTAAAGTAGTCTGGCTGGGCACCTATGATCTCTCAGGACTTGTAGTATATCTGTCCAGGCCCTTCTAGCTTTTAAAGTTTCTGAGGAGAAGTTAGGTTTAATTCTGATGGGTCTGCCATTGTAAGTGACTTGACCTTTTTCTCTTACAGCTTTTAATATTCTTTCTTTGTTCTGTACATTTGGTGTTTCAATTATTATGTGGCGAGAGGAATTTCTTTTCTGATCTAGTCTGTTTGGTGTTCTGTAAGCCTCTTGGATTTTTATTGGCATCTCTTTTTTTCACGTTTGGGAAGTTTTCCTCTATGATTTTGTTGATGATAATTCCTGGACCTTAGAATTGGGAGTCCTCTCTTTCCTCTATACCTATAATACTTAGGTTCCGTCTTTTCATTGAGTCCTTGATTTCTCGGATGTTGTGGGTGAGAGATTTTTTTTAGCCTTCTCATTTTCTTTGGATGTTGTACTGATTTCTTCCATCGAATCTTCCATGCCTGAGATCCTGTCTTCCATCTCTTGAATCCTATTTTTGATACTCACATCCGTAGTTCCTGTTCTCATCCCTTGATTCTCCACTTCCTCTTTTAACTCTGACTGTGTTTTCTTTATTGTTTATATTTCTATTTTTATGTCTTGTATGGTTTTGTTCATTGTGTACATTTCCTTCTCCTGCTTGCTTGTTTTTGTCTGAAAATCTTTCATTGCTTTGTCCTTTTCCTGTTCAAGCTCTGTCACCTTGGCTTGGAGCTCTTTAATGGTGTTGTTCATTGTTTTGACTTGTAAAATTGTGGTTTCTTTGAATTCCTTCATAGATTTAAGTTCTTCTTGAAGGGACTCTATCACTTTCCATAATGCAGAATTGTCAACGTTTTCATGTGTTTCTGTTGGTGTGAGGTCATCCGAGTTGGATGAACTAGGATAATTCTGCTTTGTTGGAGTCATATTTCCTTGATTTCTATTTTTTCTTGGACCTTTGGCCATTGGATGCATTTAGCTGTCTGTTCTTGTCGTTTTCTGTGCTTGGATCCACACGGGATGCTTTGGTGCAGGGGATGAGTTACTTGGCTATCTGTCGTTGCTTACAGGGGGATTTCAGGGTCACTGTGGTTTTAATCGACTGAAGCACTGTGAGCTGGTGCAGCCTATTCTCAGGTTGTGAGTAATGGACCGGGATTGTTTCACCGCTCCCAATTCAGACTTCTCTATGTTGCACTCTTAGTTATCAGCCTGTAATGGTTCTGATGGTATGGACCTGTTTGCCCAGGCACAGATTCTGTGGGCTTTGTTTGTAGTCACGGAGGCTGACAGGGTCTGGCTCCACACCTAATATGTCTGGATTTTCCAGAATACAGCTATAGTCCCCTGACTTCTGGTTTCTCACTAGGCTTCTCACCACAGGCCTGACCCCTGTGCCTGGTTCCCTCCCTGTCTGCCCAGCCACAGGTCTCCCTCCCTAGCTACTCGGCCATGGGTGCTCCGAGCCCCGGATCCTCCGGCCGCCTGAGTGGGCCTCTCTCCCCAGCAGCTCAGCCATGGGTGGGCGGATCCCTGTCCCCGCCCACCACCTGTGCCATGCCGGGATCCCTCCCCAGTTGTCCTGCCGTGGGTATGTGGGGATTCGGCCCCTCCTGCGCCGGGCTCCCTCCCCAGCTGCGCTGCCATGGGTGTGCGGGGATTCGGCCCCGCCCACGCCGGGCTCCCCCCCCCTAGCTTTGCTGTCGTGGATGCGCATGGATTTGGCCCCTCCTGCCCGCCTGAGCCTATTTCCCACCCTGATTACTTTGCCCGCCAGCTTCCAGCTCTCTCGGAACCTCCACGTCTCGAGCGGCTGTGGACCACCAGCCGAGTGCCCTGTTTCTTCCTTGCTAAGACTTCCACTATCCTGCAAAATTTCTTAAGTGGCTATAAGTTCTTCCTGAGGTGTGGGGAGCCCAGTAGGCTAGTGGGTAATCGCCAAGTGGCCTCTGATTCTGCCTGCTGTGAGTTGGGGTCGATCTTACCAGGCACCTCTCCAAATGGGAGTTCCCGAATCCCGGGTTTAGTGGCTTCCGTGTCTGCGAGGGATGGGAGAGATGGGGGGAGAGCCTTACCCTGGGACTTTTAACAGTCCCTTGTGAGCTGTGAATGTTCCCATGGGGTCTAGCCCCTCCGGTTTTTGCACAGTGCCCAATAACTCTGTGTTTTTTATGGCTCTTTTTTCCCGCATTCAAAATGCATCAGTGTAGGTCGCCGCCATCTTTGCTCCCCCTTTTTTAAGTGTTTTGTTTTTTATGTATGTTTATTTATTCATCTCACATCCTGATCTCAGTCCCTTCTCACCCCCACTGAGGGTTCCACCCTCCAGCCCCCGGCCCCCTCCCCTCCTCCTCAGAAAAGGGGAGACCCCCATGCCATCCCACCCCAGCGCATCCTCCTCAACTGAGGCTAAGTCCCACAGCCTCATGGGGGTGGGATGGGGAGACTAATAAAAAAGCAGGCATCAAAGTCCGTGTCAGAGACAGTCCCTATTCCACTTGCTAGGAGACCCACATGATGACCAAGCTGCTCACCAGCCACGTACATGTAGGGTGCCTAGGCCCAGTCCACACATGCTCCCTGATTAGTGTTCCAGTCCCTATGATCCCCCATGGGCCCAGGCTAGATGACTTTATTGGTCTTCCTATGGAGTTCTGTCCCTTTGGGTCCTTCTATCCTTCCCACCTCTTTTGCACAAGACACCCCTTGTTCCACTAAATGTTGGCAGTGAGTCTCAGCATCAGTTTGGGTCCTCTGCTGCATGGAGGTTCTTAGAGAACAGTTATGCTATGCTCCTGTCTGTAAGCAAAGCAGTGTGTCATTAACAGTGACAGGGCTTGGCTCTCTCCCATGGGGTAGGTCTCAGGTTGGGTCAGTCATCAGTTGGACATTCCCTCAATCTCTGCTCTGTCTTTATCCCTGCACATCTTGTACACAGCATAAATTTGGGGTTGAAGGTTTTGGGGATGGGTTGGTAGAAGCCTCCCTCCCTCCACTAGAAGTCCTACCTAGCTAAAGGGAGGCCTCTTCAGTCTCCATATCCCCTGTTCCTAGAAGTCTTAGCTAGAGTTACCTCCATATCCTCCCAGAAGCCTATCCAGTCTATAGCTTGTCTCAGAGATGCCCACACCCCTCACTTTCCCATCTGCCAACCCTCTTACCACCCACCCTGCTCTCCTCACAACTGATCCCTATTCTCCTTTCCCTCCTCGCTCCCTCTTCTACCCAGTTTCCTGTCTTCTTCCACTTCAGCTATCTATTCTATTTCCCATTCTGAGTAAGATTCAAGCATACATTGGGCTCTCTTAGTTATTTAGCTTCTTTGGGTCTGTGTATTGTAGCATGGTTATCTTGTACTATATGGCTAATATCCACTTATAAGTGAGTACATACCATGTGTGTCTTTCTGGGTGTGAGTTACTTCACTCAGGATGATCTTTTCTAATTCCAGCCATGTGCCTGAAAATTGCATGAGTTCCTTGTTTCAGATAGCTGAGTAGTATTTCATTGTGTAAATGTACCACAGTTTCTTTATCCATTCTTTGGTTGAAGGACATCTGGGCTGTTTCTAGTTTCTAGCTATTACAAATAAGGCTGCTATGAACATAGTTGAGATGTCCTCATGGTTTGATGAGGACTCTTTTGGATATATGCCTAGGAATGATATGGCTGGGTCTTGATGTAGAGCTATTCACATTTTTCTAAAATCCGCCAGATTGATTTTCAAAGTAGTTGTACAAATTTACACTTCTGACAGTAATGGAAAAGTGTTTCCCTTTCTCCACATCCTTGCTAGCATGTACTGTCACCTGAGTTTTTGGGCGTAAGATGTAATCTCAGAGTTGTTTTGATTTACATTTCCATGATGACTAAGGATATTGAGCATTCCTTCATATACCTCTCAGACATTAGAGATTCCTCTGCAGTGAATTATTGGTTTAGCCCTGTGTCCCATTTTTTGATTGGATTATTTGGTTTGTTGGAATTTAATTTCTTGAGTTCTTTATAAATTATGGATATTAGCCCTCTGTTGGATGAGGGGTTGGTAAAGATCTTTTCCCAATATGTAGGCTGCCAGTTTGTTCTAATGACAGTGTCCTTTGCCTTACAGAAGCTTTTCAGTCTCATGAGGTCCCATTTATTATTGTTGATCTTAGAGCCTGAGCTATCGGTGTTCTGTTCAGGTTGTTGTCTCCTGTAGAAATGAGTTCAAGGCTTTTCCCCACTTTCTCTTTTATTAGATTTAGTGTATCTGGTTTTATGTTGAGGTCTTTGATCCACTTGGAGTTCAGTTTTGTGCAGATTGATAAATATGGGTCTATTTGCATTCTTCTACAGGCAGGCACTCAGTTAGACCAGCACCATTTGTTGAAGATGCTTTCTGTTTTTCATTGTATAGTTTTGGCTTTTTTGTGGAAATTCTCTATCTTATTTTTGAGCCAGGTTCTCTCACTGAAGCTAGAACTCTGATTCAGTAAATGAGTTGGCATCCTTTTGTTTCTGCTTCCCCTGCTCTGGGCTTCAAGGTGTGTGCTGCAGCACCTGGCATTTTATGTGGGTTTTGGAAATCTGAATATAAGTTCTTATGCTTGAATAGTGAACATTTTATTGCCTGAATTATGTTCTCAGCCTATATAATTATTTATTTTTTATTATGTTCAGGTCCTGGTCTTAATAAGTTAGATGGATTTCTTCAACTTATTTCTTTAATGCTATCCTAATCTATATATTAATGAGTATGAAGTCATTGAATAGAAAATGTTTAGCTTGTCAAGTTGAAGGGTGGATTAGGTTAGGGGTTCAAAGTAATATTCCAGAATTTGAAGAGTTCCATTCTCAGTGAAAAGCCAAAATAAGGGACCATTCTCGGGAAAGTAGAATTAGAAAATATAATACTATATGGATAAAAGATTGGTGTTCTTAAGGTAAAACTGTCAAAAGGAATTTTGAAAAAGTAACATCATTATAAATAGAGATTAAACATCTCTAATTTGGAAATCTGGTTAAAAAAATCTAAAAGGCAGAATTCTCCAATATCTGAAAATTTCTGGACACATACCCATATGTCCTCTGGGATGTTATTCCCCATGATATGGTGATGTTCCAGGCCACATGGAATGAGAATTTTTTTCTCTAACCCATGGTGTGTGTCCTCCTTCCAGCTCTTGGCTTCTCTCTTTTACTGGAGGCTTCTTCTTTTCTTCTACTGGCAGCTTTTTCTTCCTTCTTTTTCTGTAGGCTTCTTCTACCCAAGATGCTCTCTGCTTCAGAAGTATGAATACCTTAGTCCTAGTTACGTCTGTCTTTGCCCTCAGCAAGGCCTCAGCATTTATTTAACCAATCAGAAACAACTTGACATACAGCAAGCAAGCTTCTGGGAACATATTAATTAACATTTAGAATACATAACATCACCCCTTCAATGAAGAAGCATCCAGAAGAAGAGAAAAGAAGCCAAGAGCAGGGAGAAGGACACACACCATGGGTTAGAGAAACGAACCTCATTCCACATGACCTGGAACATCAGCATAGTGTGGAGAATAACAGTCCAAGGGGACCTATGTATATATGGGGTCATATTTGGGGAACAGAATTAAGAGCTAGCTTAGATGGGCTAAGATTGCACAATCCAGGACAAGGCTTGTTAAAATCCATCAGATGTTTGTGTACTCATTTATAATGTCAGGTTAAAGATTAACACTGCCAACCAATTACTTTAATATAAATGTTGATAATAATTTAATTATTTCTACATAGGGGCTCTCTGATCATTATTATAGACAAAATTTTGTTACCTCCAGCAGCTGCAAGCAAGTGTGCACTGTGGAGTGCTACTGAATAAGATTTGGTCTGTTTTGCTAAAGTTCCCTAGATATTGCAGGTGGTACCAGAATATACTGGATCACTGACATTTATGAGTTTCTGAGTCACTCAACTGTTAAGAGAAAGTGAAGCTTTCTTAGCCTGCCTGAGAGGATCCATAGACCACAGAAATGTTTTAGGTCCAAGAAGTGAAGGCTAGATATGTGAGGGAGTTAATACCCCAGAGGTGACCCTTAGTCAATGAGGAGTGGGAACTTGTGGGTAAGTGGTCCAGCTTTCTTGCCTGGACAGTGTTAAAAAATGTTCTGGAAAGTTTCCCATAGGACATCAAAAGAGCTAAGTCTTGATTCCCATGATGGCATACAATCCTGAGTAATGCAGATGTAACAGACTATAGAAATGACCATTGAAGGTGTCATTTGAGGTTTGGGGGCATAGCTAACACTAAAGACCATTGAAACCTACTATTGTAGAAGTGTCTGAAAATATATACATGCACACATGTAAAAGGAGATCAAATAGAGTTACCGTATAACAAAGGGACAATATCTCCCGGATACCATAGGCTATCAAATAAAAAGCCCAGTGCCGGTAATAGGTTACCACCTTCTGAGTTGTTGTTAGTCTTCCTTACCACTAGAACACGGTGATAAGATGCTCTTGCTGAAGATACTACATACTTGGGTCACGGGATATGGAGAAATCAAGGTGGTACCAAGCTGTAAACTTCATCCCTAGTGTCTAGTTTTTATAACCATGGTGGAATGTCCTGTGCACACTGTAAGTGGAAAAAAAATAAAGTCTTACCCAGCTGTGAACCCTTGGGCTACATAATAGCTGGTCTGCCAAGGTATGTCCACTGGTACAATAGTGGCATGGATGTTCTGAAAATGATTTCCTGATTGGATGGAAAACCTGTGCACAGGACAGAACTTATGCCTGGGCACTAAGTGGCCCCAAAACTCATGGCTGGTTAGTTTATAGGCCCTAGGGTGAACCTAGTACTATTACTCTGCCAAAATGGGTATAGTGATAAACTGCTCCCTATGTTTTTAACATTTTACTCCTAGATTTGTGTGTCTCTCAACCCTTATCAAAGAGGGTTTTTCTATTTACAGTATTCTCTGGCTAGTTTTATGCTAACCTGACACGAACTATAGTCATCTGAGAGGAGGGAACCTTGATGGAGGAGAAAATGCTTTCATAAGCTAATGCTGTAGGCCAGCCTCTGGAGCATTTTCTTAATTCGTGATTGCTGCTTATTTGCGCACAAATAAGCACCGTTTGTTAGTGCAGTCAATTGTGGGTGGGATGGTGGCAGCTCTGGGTTGGTGCTACTGAGTTCTATAAGAAACTAGACTGAGCAAGCTGTGGGGGGCAAGCCAGTAAACAGCACCCACCCTTCCATGGCTGCTGCATCAGTTTCTGCCTCTAGGTTCCTGCCCTGTTTTAGTTCCTGCCCCAACTTCTAACAGTGATGGACTGTTCCTGGAAGTGTAAGCTGCAATACACTTTTTCCTTCCCAAGTTGCTTTTGGCCACGGTGTTCATCACAGCAGTAGTAACCGGAAGACAGTATAGCTGGTACATGTGCAGAGACTAAGAGACTGTGGAGTTCTCAGCTCTGAATGGGACATCTCTATCACATCCTCTTGCCCCATGGCAAAGGGATCATTGATGAAGAGAGGACAGCAATATTATAAGAGCAAGAGATAGTGAACATCTGGAATGGCATATTATATACTGGATATGACAGGCCTGTTCCACACATGTGCTCACTAACAGTCACTATGACTGCATTTATACGACCGCACACATCAATCCAGCCCCAAATCCCAGTGTAGATAGGGAGGGCCTCATCAAGTCACACATCAAGGTAAGAAGTTATTGAATGGCTGCTGCAGGAAGGGAAGTCAGTTTTCTTTAGATACGTGACCCCTTAGAGAATGCTTATGTTTCAGTAGATGGTTCTACAGCCATGCACATATAGGTAACACTAAGTGAACTCTGAGTATGTGAGAACACTGAGCATGTGTGAGAAAAAAGAAGAGCACATGAAGTTTGGAGAGGAGTGTGAGGAAGAAATTGGAGAGGAAATAGGGAAGGAATTGGAGAGGAAGGAATAGGGAGTGGATTTGATCAAGATCTGTCACATGTATATATGAAATTCTGAGACAAACAAACGCAGAACGCAGATGTTAGCTGTGTACTTCCTTGCTTCTTTGTTTTACTTCCTTTTCTTTAGTCCTTCCTATGCTCAGCTCTTCCCTGTTTTGCCTGGAGTCATTTCCCAAGAAACCACATGTATTTGAATTTTTGTCCCAGCATCTACTGAATCAATCTAAGAAAAGCATTAGGTTATGTTTCTACCTAGTACATAGAAGAAAGCATTTTCTAAATCATAAAATTTTAAGAGATTAAAGATAAAGTGTTTGTGGTGGTCAGTTTTCATTGTCAGTGTGACACAATTTAGAATTACCTGGGAAGGGAGTCTCATAGGGAAGGGAGGGGCACGTCAGTGGTAGATTATCTTGATTACATTAATTAAAGTGGGAGGACCTACCTATTGCCTAGGCAGTAGATTCTGCATTGCATGAATGGGGAAAGAAAGCTGAATCCAGTGTGACGCGACTAGCTGCTGCCAGTTCCTGCTGCCTTGACCTTCCCTTCAAGGATGGACTGGAACCTGAGCCCTGCATTTGTGAGGCTGAGAAGCCCTTTCCCCCTTAAGTAATTTTGTCACTTGATATTTTATGATGACAGAGACCTTGTGCTATTTCATCTCTACTCAGACTTGGATTTGGGGAGAGTAACGGCACTGGTTAGAACCTTATGACTACTGACCAAGAGTTGTGGAGTTCTGTTTCCAGGAATAACATAGCTGCTACAGTCTTTAAACCAGAACAATTGGGATTATCTGCGTGAGACTCTAATGCTCTTGTGCCTATTAATATCTCCTTCTGGAGGGAAAGGAAGGGTTATCAGACACCCCACACACTCCTACCCCCAGTTGCATGCCACCTTGTCTCAGTTGCACAAGGTGTTAGGAAGTCCTAAAGTACATAGGAGGTGGTGGGAGGTTGGCTGGGGTTGGAGACTCCAGTGATTTGTGCCAGAATTAGGCTTTTTGGTGATGGCTGCTGCCCAAGTTACCCATACTCCTGTAAGGAACCCACTACACTCATTAGTTCACCAAGCTGGACTTAGATAAATCTTTTCTTTAGTTTATTGGTTCCCTTTCTATCTGGAGTGAAAGGTACTAAAGTCCCAAGGAAAAGTCCCACAACAGTAGGAGAATCTCGAGTCCAGGACCACTTTCGGGTGGGCAGAACTATAGAGCACGCTGTGTGCTGCCATTATCTCGTGTGCATGGCAGTTGGTGTGCGTAGGCGTGTGTTTGTGTGACATGAGCGATCTTGTCCAGTGTATTGGGGGAAGCAGCACAAGGACTATAAGGACCTTACATCCATCAGCTGTCATAAAAACTGGGTCCCCTGGTGTGTATATTAAAATCAACAAGTATGGAGACTGTGCATGGATATCTACCTTGAAATTAAGGCCAGATCTCTGAAGTAGAGAAAGCAAATCCTTGTTCATATATTCATGTATTCACTACCAAAAGAGACCCTTTAATGTTAGAGTAGATATAAAGATTTAATTTAGAAAGTTGGAGTAACTAGTGACTCGTGGGAATTTAGGAATAGTTTTCATATTTTGTATTTTAAATACATTTGTTTTAAAATGTTTTCTCTTACAGCCCTCAGCAGGGAAAAAGAACATTTAGTTGTTTAGTGCTATGAATATTCACTGGAAATAGATACCAGTGTAGCTAAAGACCAACAGTCTCCAAGCATACTCTTACAAAGACACTTGATGGTGAGGCCCTGGCTTTTTTTTTTCCATTAATTAATTTATTTGTTTATATTACATCTCAATTGCAACTCCCCTCCCTTCTCTCCTCCCAGTCCCACCCTCCCACCCACTTCTCTATTACAACCTCCACCCCCCACCCAGTACCAACCCACTCTGGCATACCAAATTACATCAGGACTAAATGCCTCTTCTTCCACTCAGGCCAGACAAGGCAGCACTACTAGGAAAATGGGATCCAATGGGAGTCAACAGAATCCAAGTCAGATAGTCCACGCTCCAATTGTTAGGGGATCCACTTGAGGACTAAGCAGCCCATCAGCTTCATATGTGTAGCGGGCCTAGGACCAGCCCATGTGGTTCTTTGATAGGTGATTCAGTCTCTATGAGCCGCACCGTGTCTGAGTTAATTGGTTATGTAAGTCTTCTTTTGGTCTCCTTGATCCCTCCAGCTCCCTCAATTCTTCCCCTAACTTCCACAAGACTCCCTGAGTTTAACTAATGTTTGGCTGTGGGTCTCTGCATCTGTTTCCATTATCTTTTGGATAAAGTCTCTCAGATGGCAGTTATGTTAGGTTCTGGGACCCTGGTTTATTCTCCGTTATTTCTCCTGATTTCGAGGCTTGCTCTTTTTTTGTCAGACTCTATGAAATGGAGCACTATAAAACTATCAATAATGTTAATTTCCTCAAAGAGTCCCAAAGTGTCCCTTTGTCTCAAATAAGAAATGTATCTTCTTATTTTCTTAGATTAAGATACATTTTGGGGTTTCTTCTTCTCTTCTTGATAAGAACATACCTTATAAACTTTACACAGTTTTATGTAAAGTAAACCTTACAGCAGCAATACACACAAAGGGTTTTTTTTTTATCCACATAAACAATTCATAGTCTTATATGATGATCACAAGAGATAAGAATACCAAAAGCAACTTAAAAACAACTTAAACAAAGGATCTGATTAGGAATGACAGTTGTTTGGGAGTTTAATTTTGTAGGACAAAGGCTAGCTTTGAGTGTTTACATTAGGGTTGGGCAGTTTACATTATGGAGGTACTCACATCTCCATTTCTTTCATTTAGCCATGACACACTTCCTGGATATTTCAAGCATCTCTGTTTTGCAAGACAACTTTGCATTCTGAAGAGGTTTCCTGCTTGATTTAATTCCATCAACTGATTACCATGGAAACTCTTGGTGTCGTTTCCTCTTCCTGGAATGAGACATTGACTCTGTTTCAAATAGAATTTTTGGCATAGAAAATAGAATAGGTTTCATAGAGTAAACTTTGTATCCACAGGAATGCCTTTTAGAGTGACCTTCTGGGTGGAAAAGAGTCATACACACATTGCCACAGAGCTAGGAAGATAGTGTGACAGTCAGGGTGAGGTAGCAGCATAGTCCACATCAAAACAAAGTGATACCCATCTGGTTTAATTTTATTAAGGAAGAGCTTGACAACAATCCTTTGTTGTATATCAGCCTAATTATATATAAACAAAAAACCAATTATATGACAATCCTAACATTTTTCAGGAGTCAATCAATCAAAATTTCTCCATAAGCCATAATGCAAAGATCCTGCCCACCTTTTGTCATAGATTTTATTTTTAAAGGGCATTTCAAACACTCATGAATATATATTGGACATACTGATATTGGGCAGACTGAGTCAGTCTATTAAAACCAATTCTCTGAGACAAGGATTGGACTTCAACTATCTTAAGATTGAATATAGAGCAGTAATCAGTTACAGTCGTGAGAAAGGGGGCACCTGTGTTTAGTATTCTTGCTGCATTCTTTTGTGTGTGTCACTAAATATTATCATTAAATGTCTACACAAAGGTGACAAGCAGATGCTTATATGTCTGTGTATTGCATATAGACATGTGATACTCAAAAGTAAGTATTGATAGAAACAGCAAGCATGGAGAGAAAACCTTGTACATTTAGACAACAGCTTCAGTAAAGTTACTTTACATTTCTACAGGACATTTTCCCTGTAAGATCTAGATTTTTGTTTAATGTACAAAAACCATATGTGAATTATAGTTAGAGATTTATACTCAAACTTATAGGTGAAGTCTATTTTCCTAAGACACAAAAGGGGATAGGAGTCAGAATTGTGGCTCCTTTCAAGCTTACTGGCAGAAAAATAAATTGTTTCCTTTTGATGGCTTGAAATTTCTCTGTGAAGAATTGTTAGTTATGATTCTTTCATCAAGCAGAGGCAACTGGAAAGTATTATTGTCTTTTCCCATAGTCAGATGTCTAGAAAAAGGTACTAGCCCTTAAAAGCTTTATTAAAATGAAAATTCATACATATAGGACTTCCTAAAAGAAGCACACATTTAGCAGACCTAGAAAGAGCAATAAAAGGATTTTATACATTCTAATTATTGAAGTTAGGACATTTCGAAGTGCTGACCGTAATTGTAGGGGATCTACTTTGATTACTCAAATGAGAGTAGTATCTTGTAACTTCATGTGCACTGTAGCTGTAGCCGCTTTGTCAAAGCTTGTACAAGCTGTTGGCATATCTCATGGTGACAAAGTAATGAATAGCTCTGGTCACCACTGTGTGCTGCTTACTGTCAGTATGACTGACTCAGTGTGCTGGCTGTAAATAAATCAAGGTTTTACAGCAGGTGCCTTTCCAGCTCAAACACATGCATTGTGAAAATTGCATTCATACCTATTTCTGGAATTATTTTTCAGACCCCACCTCTTGGCATCGTGTGAACAACTATCCCAATGCATCGTATTAAGAAAGCATGTACGAAATCACTGCCTGCAGTTTGCCATCATAAAAAGTGTATGAGGAGGCTCTTGACCCTCATATGGCTGCTGAACTGGGGCGGGGGACTGTTATGTAGGGACACTCCACTCCAGAGGGGTGGGATGGAAGGGATAGGGGGTAGAGGGTGGGAAGGCGGGACTGGGAGGGGTAGAAAGAGGACACTGTGATGGAAATGTAACCTGAAGTAATAAATAAATATAAAAAAAATAAAAAAGTTTGGAAAAATGATTAAGATCTAAACATTGACTTGCATATTTGACTGAAAATCTTAATATTAGGAGCACCTTGACAGATGTTATTATTTTTGCATTATTCTGGATCTTTGCATGTATATATATACTAATACATTTCTCTGTTTACCTCCCTTTGTCCCATTCTCTCTGTTTCACCTTTTCCCCCTCCTTTTCCCTTCCCTTTTCTTGACTCTTCAGTTACCATGTGTGTTTTGAGGAGGTGGGGAGATTTCCTATGACAAATTTTTGTTCTTTAAACCTAACTCAGCCACTGAAGCACAGATTATTTTCTTTATTTTTCTAAAGTATGCAAACATCACTGTGGCTTAATAACCAGACTCATACCAATGCAGTGAGCCTTGATTTAGTCATAGAGGATTTGGCCAAAATGAATATTCTCTCACATAGGAGTTATAGTTCTGGTTGTGGTAAGGGGAGAATAGAACATAATAATCTCAGTATATCAGAACTCTTTCTTCCATGTACCATCATGAACCAAGAATCCTCTGGCTATTTAATAATAAAATTTCTATCAGCTGAAGTTCAAAATCTATATTCATATAATTTTTGCTTTGATATATCAGAGATTAATATGTTGTGGAAGGCCATCTTTTCTATCCTCTCCTTGATCTTTTCTTTCCTCTGTCATGGCCTTTTCCTCTTATCATTTACATACCACCTCCTTTCTTTGTTCTTCAAACTCTTCCAGCCATTCATCAAATACTTCAGTGTCTAACCTGAATATCGGCAATGCTGCTGTATTCCACACATTGAGAATTTTAGAGTACATTGAGGCTGAGATGATTAACAATAGTACTTCAAGTTTTTTTGTTTTGTTTTTGTTTTTTAAGCAAACTAAAAATAATTTTTCATTGGCTATACAGAATGATGTATTTCTGGATGTAACTATGTACACATGGCATCAATATATGTTAGACATTGTAAATTGGGGAAGGTTTTGGGACCTGGGCATCCAATCTCAGCCATCTTCTCCAGACACGTCTGCAAAATTAGTGATGGTAGAGCAGAAGGGCAGAGACAACACTCTTCCTTTGCTTGTGGTGGGAAAATAAATCGGACAAGAACGGAAACAATACCCATTGTCCTCCTGTGGTAAAAAGAGGCTGGAGGCACATGCTGTGAGTTGTCCCTCACTAGTCCCTTCCCTTTATCAGCACCATGAAACTTTTACTCTATCATGTGATCACCTATAGTCCAGTCTCGCACAGCAAATTTTTCCCAGAATCTCAATTCTGACCAATATGATGACGTATACTGCCTATGTTACAGCAACTGGGAGAAATTTAAACATGTTCGGCTTAAACCAATCCTAAATATTTTTATATTCCCTCCGTGACACACTGACTTAGGATTTTCCCCCCAAGTTATACAAATTTGTGTATGATAGAGAACAAAGTGTTGGATCCTCTGGAACTGGAGTTAGAAACAGTTGTGAGTCACCCATGTGAGTGTTGGGAAACCAGCCTGGGTCCTCTAGGAGAGCAACGAGTGCTTCTGACAGCTGAGCCAAATCTTCAGCCACCAAAAACATCTTCTTAGCTGTGAGCTCTCCTCAGAGCACCTGTAAACATCAGAACAAGTCATACATGAACAACATTTTCTCTATACTTTAAAGTATTAGAGTCAGACTATTTTAAAGTCCTGTAGGCTTCCTATATAATTTCATAGGCCGGATAGACTAATAGACTTTGAAATTAGTTGGTGTGCTACCTAGTAAAATAACTCTCATGCATGATAGATAACCTTGCTGAATCATTTCCTCTCTTACAACATGACATAAATATTTCTTTATTTAATTGAATTTGTGTGTGTATTAGTCAGGGTTCTCTAGAGGAGCAGAATGAATCTCTCTCTTGATACATATGTTTATATATACATATATGTATTTTGTTTTATGTATATGAGCGCTTGCTTGTATGTATGCATGTGAACCATGAACATTAATATATAATTCTCTAGAGGTTTAGAGTTTCTCTAGAGGAAGAGGCCTTACAGAATGAATGATGACCATGATTATTCCACTATTCACTGGAATAATTGATTAACTATAATGTAATAGAATAAAGCTCCAAAGCTGACAGAAAGCACTGAGACAGCCGTTTGAAAGGACTGTGTGGAGGAGGTTGGTGGACATGCAGGTGCAATGGTTCCTCAGATCTCTGCAACTCATAACTTTACCTGGGACCAGGAGGAACTGTGAGCTTCTGTCGCTGCCCTGAAAAACCGCAATTTGAGCTTTCTTTTAGAACTGATGAAGCTCTGTAACATATCCTAACAATGACACCTTTTGGATGTTGTGATTTCTACTGGATTTAGTCAAATAAAGCAGTATTCAACCTTATCTCCTAACTAGTTTTTTTCAGGTCCTCACAATATTGTTTTATTCACAACGCAGTCTTACTTCCTACTATAATGTTTGGGTCCATGATTGGCAAATATGCCATGGTTCTCACCCTAGAAATGTTGGTTAGCTGTGACTAGTAAGTCTTCCACTATCCTCTGATGTATATATCCATAGGCTTTTTTGATTTACTTCAGATCAGTGCCACATGAATAATACCAGGGAAGAATGAAAGAGATATGTAGTGGTCAGTGACAACATTTTGAAGCCAATCATCCTTTCCTAGTGCTGGGAGTGGAATTAGGGTTTGTCCTTACTATGAAGATATTATGAAGATATGTAGCACTGAGCTAGTCCCCAAGTTAATAACTGATTTCAGTCACTTTCTAGTTATCTTGGATAGGTTAGCAAATCAATCCAGTTTTCCCCCCAATAGCGTGAATATTAAAATGTCAAACACAGATCTCATATAGAAGATTTGCAATAAGTAAATGTTCACAGATAATGTAAAGTTTGGTGGATTTTGTCCTTTGTCTTAATTAGGGTTACTACTTTGTGATGAGAGACCATGACCGAAGCAAATTGGTGGAGGAAAGGGTCTACTTGCCTTACGCTGCACCATCATGGTTTGTCATTGAAGGGAGCCAGGATGGGGACTCATGCAGAGCTGGAACCTGGAGGCAGGGCCTGGTGCAGAGGGTTGTTGCTTACTGGCTTGCTTCATAGGTAAGATATGGCTTGCTCAGCCTGCTTTTTTATAGAACCTGGGCCCAACAGCACAGGGGTGGCCCCGCCCACAAGGGGCTAAGACCTCTCTCATCAATCACGAATTAAGAAAATGACCTACATGCTTGCCTACAGCTGGGTCCTTTGGAGGCATTTTCCCAACTGAGGTTCCCTCCTCTCTGATGGCTCTAGTTTGTATCCAGTTGACATAAAACTAGCCAGCACAGAATTAATAGCATTCAATTATCCAAACAGAGTTTAATGAGACAATAAAGTATAAGAATTCTATTGTAGTGTATGCCTTAACAATTGCCGAAATGATGATCATATTATGGTAAGAGAGCACTAGGATATCTTTTCAAGTTATAGAAGATCACAGTTCTTTTTCTTTTATTTTTTTTTGTTTATTAGTTCTTTGTGAATTTCTTATCATGTACCCCAATCCCAGTCATCTTCTCCTCTCCTTATAACTGCCCTCCACTCCCAGCAGAGAAAAAAAATCTTATAGTGGAAGCTATAGCTATACAGTGTGACCCACAGTATACCCTTTGTCCACACTTCTTTGCTTACAGATGTTCATTGCAATGACTCATTGGTCTGGTACGAGGCCTCTGGCTTCTGCTACTCTATAAATACTGGAACCTCACTAGAATTCCTCTCGGATATCCTGTCGTGCCCTGTGTCATAGACATCCTGTAGTTTTTTGTCTGTAGGACTGGCCCTTTCATGCACTCCAGCAGTTCACTGATGGGATAGATCATTAATTATAGTAAAATTTCCAACAAAATATTTTATTGATTTTGGGGAGAATTTCATAAAATTCACCCAATCACGTTCGCTTCCCATTCCACCAGGTAAACTCCCACCCTTTTGCCCTCTAGTCCCTCTATTACACCAAACCTAATTTGTGTTTCCCATGTACTCATTGAAGATGGTCAAGCTGCCAGTAGCCAACCCCTTAAAGATAACCGAGTCCTTCTCCAACCCCCACCAGAAACCATCTACTGTGAAGAGCTACACTTCAGCATCTTTATCACAATTTTTAAGGATTCACTTCAATAGCTTCCTGTCTGGACTATTTCTTCTCGTTTTTTTTTCTTCTTTTACTTCTTTTTCTTTTTCTTTTTTTTTGTTTTTGGTGAGGATGGGGAAGTGGAGAGGTTATCAAAGAAGCCTTCAATGCCTCTCATTCTCAGTTATGAATCTGCAGTCGTTGATACAACTGCAAAGGAAGCTTCCTTGCCCATCGCAGCCAGCAGTAACATGGATCATGGACTTCCACATAGTTCCCAGTGGCAGCAAGAAACACAGATATCAACATGATCTCCTATGACAGCCCTGATTATGAATATCAACATGGCCTCAGGTGGCGCACAGACCAAGGACATCAACATTGCCTCAAGTGGCAGCCCAGGCCATGGACATCTGTAGTAACATGGACCATGTTATGCAATTATTTAAGATACAAAAATAAGCATAAAATTATTTCTTAAAACTATTTACCACAATCATTTGGAAATTGTGTGTGTGCTTCCATATATATGGTATTCGTATGGTGTTTATACTATGTAATTTTTAGAGCTACAAAATCATACAAATAAAGCTTTCCATATGTAATTGTTATTGCAAAATTTTGCTATAGCATATTTTGATTTTTATGTTTATTTATTACTTCAAGTTACATCTCCATCACAGTACCCTCTTTCCACCCCTCCCAGTCCCACCCTCCCACCCTCTACCTCCTATCCCTTCCATCCCACTCCTCCAGAGTGGAGTGTCCCTACATATCAGTCCCCTGCCCCGGTTCAGCAGTCATATGAGGGCTAAGAGCCTCCTCATACACTGGGGACCTACAAGGCAGCCCCACTAGGGCAAAGGGTCTCATTGACAGGTAACAAAGTCTATGTTCCCAACCCTTTGGTACATTGGCTCTAGTTTAGTTATCCTGTACTATACAGCTAAAATCCAACTATAAGTGAATAGATGCCATGTGCATCCTTCTGGGTCTGGGTTAGCTCACTCAGGATGAGCTTCTCTAGTTCCATCCATTTGGCTGCAAATTGCATGATTTCTTTCTTTCTGATGTCTGAGAAGTAGTCCATTGTATATAGATATACCATAGTTTTTGTTTGTTTGTTTGTTTTTTTTTATCCATTCCTCGTTTGAGGGACATCTGGGTTGTTTCCAGTTTCTAGCTATTACAAATAAGGCTGCTATGAACATAGATGAGGAAATGTCCTTGTGGTTTGGTGAGAAATCATCTGGATTTATACCCAGGAGTGGTATGGCAGGGTCTTGAGGAAGAGCTATTCCAGGTTTTCTAAGATATTGCCAGACTGACTTCCATAGTGGTTGTACAAACTTGCACTCCCGCCAGCAATGGAGGAGTGTTTCTCTTTTCCCACAACCTTGCCACCATGTGCTGTCATTTGAGTTTTTGATCTTAGCCATTCTGACAGGTGTGAGATGGAATCTCAGAGTCTTCTTGAGTTGCATTTCTCTGATGATTAAGGATGCTCAGCACTTCTTCAAATGTCTCTCAGCCATTAGGGATTCCTCCTTTGTGAATTCTCTGTTTAGCTCTGTTCCCCATTTTTGATTGATTATTTGGTTTCTTGGCATTTAATTTCTTGAGTTATTTGTAAATTTTGGATATTAGCCCTCTGTCAGATGTGAGGTTATTTCAAGTTACATCTCCATCATAACCCCTTCCCTCCACCCTCCTGGTCCCATCCTCCTTCCCTCTCCTTCCTATCCCACCTATCCTACTCCTCCAGCGTGGGGTGCCCCCACATATCAACTCCCTTCAGTTCAGCAGTCATATGAGGGCTAAGAGCTTCCTCTTGCCCTGGGGGCCTATATGGCAGCTCCACTAGGGCAAAGTATTCCACTAACAGGTAATAAAGTATATGTTCCTGTTTCTTTCAGTCTGTTGGTTATAGGATAGTTATCCTGTACTATATGGCTAAAATCCAGTTATAAGTGAATATATGGCATGTGCATCTTTGTGGGTCTGAGTTCACTCAGGATGAGGTTTTCTAGTTCCATTCATATAGCATATTTTGATTTTAATTTGATTTTCTTTAGCAAGTTTTAAATAAAATTACTCATTTATTTGTTCTTTCTTTCTCTCTCTCTCTCTCTGTGTATGTGTGTGTGTGTATGTGTATGTGTATGTGTATATGTATATGCATGCATCCTATGACATGCAGGCAGAGACCAAAGACAAAGATAAGTTGTGGGAGTCAGTACTCTCTTTCTACCATGTGGTCCCAGGAATAAAATTCAGATCATCATGCTTGGCAAAACACACCAGGTATCTGCTGAGACATCTTGCCAGCCCTTCCTCCTCCCCCTTTTTTGAGACAAAGTATTGTTATGTAGTTCAGATTGACTTTGAACGTATTGCCTCCATATCCCAAGTGCTGGCAGTAAGATGTGCATTACCATATGCACCTGAAAAGACAAACATGTCTTTTAAATGAGAGAAATGAATTCTCTAGACAAAAAAGCAACCAGGAAATAAAATGAAAAGAATATATGATATACAAAATTCCAGCAACCCAGAGCTAATTATTGTTGACTTATTATTGTATGATGTTTGTTGATACATTTTCCATTCATCTTTCAGGGTGTAGCTTGGTATATTTCTGAACCAGCATCATCAAGTCTGTATGGAACTCTACTTTGTGGGTGCATGAAATTCAATTTCAAAGATACCAAAATGTTAAGGATATTTTTTGTTTGTTTTTTAAACTACCAATACTTCAGTGAACAATCTATTAGTTTAACACCTAACTATTCCTAGTCATTTTATTAGGACAAATTCTGGAAAAGACAGTTATTGACACCAAAGTTCAGCATATTTTCATACCCTTGGATAACTTCAGAATATTACAACAATTTAAAGTTTTACAGATAGTATGTTTACTTTCTTCTAAAACTAAATATTATTTGTGTATGCTAGTTCTAAAACTATGTAGAAGAGTTATTTTTTTAAAGATTTATTTTATTTATTTTATGCATATGTGTGCTCTATCTGCATGTACACCTGCATTCCAGAAGAGGGCACCAGATCACATTGTGGATGGTTGTGAGCCACCATGTGGTTGCTGGGAATTGAACTCAGGACCTTTGGGAGAGCACTAGGCAGTGCTCTTAACCGCTGAGCCATCTCTCCAGCCCTAGAAGAGTTATTTTGAAACACAGCAAAAGTGTCCTGTGATTAATCATTTTAATAATGTAATTTAAAGGGCTCTAGTGAATTTCTTTTCTTTTTTTCTTTTTCTTTTTACAATTATTACTGCTAATTAAGTGAACTTGTGTGTGTGTCTTTGTTGGGGTACAGGCTTGTGAGTACAGGTACCTGCAGAAGCCAGAAAAGGGTGTTGAATCCTCTAGAGCTGGACTTTCAGGTAGCTGAAGCTTTCCAATGTGGGTGCTGGAAACTGAACTCTGATCTTTTGGGAGAACAGCAAGTATTCTTAACTACTGAAATATCTCTCTAGCTTCAATTTATTGTATCTTATGAGACACACACAACAAATTAGCATATTTCAAAATCTTTACACAATTTACAAATATTACCTTGGAAAATTTTTTCCAGTGTTTTAGGGAGTAATGAATATTGTTATTTGATAGCATTCTGACTCAGAGGGAAGAGTACCATTCAATATAATGTGTCTAAACAAGCATGGAATTGCTTGTATTCTTATGTAGACTAAAAACTTAAGTTGACCTCCTTTTTAGTTTTACTATTCTCAAATTATAGACATATTTCTAGTACAAAATATATATTACAGTGCCTGGAAATTCTACAATATTTAGAATGCCCCCCTCCCCTTCAAAAAAACAAAACAAAACAAAAAAAAAAACCTAAAAGGCTCCTGGTTAACTCTCTGATCCCAACCATAGAATCTTCTAGGCCTCTATCCTGCTCTGGCTAAACATTCATTTTCTGAAGCCTTCTTTCTGCCCCTGTAACATACCAAGTTTGCTGATCAGCTTATGGCTGGTTCCTCATCATTCAGGGCTCATTTTTGATATCATTTACTCACAGAAGATGCTAACTGCAGCACAGGTGATAATCACTATCTCGATTGCCTCCCATCAACCTTTGGAAGATGGCTCCCCTTTCTCTTTGAAACTGGTTGTGGGCAAGTGACTTGCTTTGGTCCATAAGACATGCCACCATTGACTTGACACTGGAAGGTGGAAGTCTTCAAAAGCTATTCTTGTATTTAGTGATATTAAGCAGTGAAGCTTCCCCTATCTGGAATCCCTAAAAGGACACATGAACCAACTCTGCACTGAACCAGGATGACAAAATTCCATGAGGGAAAAAGTACAACATTCAGACTTTGGACTTATTTGTTAGTATATACATCCTAACCTGTTGAATAACAGGTGCAACAGCTTTCTCATCCTTTCAGACAATCCCAACAATTTTCCTATTTTATTTTCTTTTGAGTGCATATAATTATATAAAACCAGATTCTTATTTAATTAAGAGCTGTCCTCCTCACTAAAGTGGTATAAGAGCTTTGTCTATCTTCTTCATTGTGATGTCTCCAGAGTCTATAACTTTAGCTGGTACCTTGGTAGACCCTCTGAGATGTGTGCTGAACAACTGAAACCAGCAGATACAGTATTTCATTGTGTGGAGTCTCCATGAGAACAACTAGATTGTGCCAAAATTCAAGGATAGCCTTTGGCATGTCTGAAAAAGAAGAGATGTTTAGTTAGGTTCTGATGGTTGAAAATGGTGAGCCTTGCCCATTTGCAAAAAAGTCCCATTCTTGCATCTTTTCTTTCTCCCTTGTTCCATAAACAATGTTCTTCTGTGTGGAAGGAAAGTAATTATAACTTTATCTTTTATATTCTATGACTAAATGGAATATAAAAAAGTTCTCTTTATGAAAAGCAGTTTAGCAATGCCTTAAGTATGTTTGGTACACTGACAGCTAAGCCTTCCCTGACTTTCGAGAGGATATAAAATGTCATGTATACCACGTATTAGGTATAGACCCATGAAGTGCACAATTCCATTTTGACCATGAACGTCTTTCATTATAATGCTTATACTCTGCTGTAACCGAACTTTTAAATTATTATTTAACACTTATTTATTTATTACTATATTCACTTATAATAACAATTATTTCTTAACTATTAATCCTACACATTCCTATAACCCCTTTAACCTATCCACTAAACCTACTGATAATTATTTTTCTAACCTTTTAGAATGATACAGTCTCTGGGGCAGGTCCTCAGTCGTCAGGAATACAGTCTTTGTTGTAGATTCTTTAACACACTTAGCAGTCCTTTCTCTGGATCTCTCAGATGCAGGTTCGTCAGGGTAAGTTGGTTATTGCAGTCTCACCTTAAATAAGTCTTCATGCTTTCTTCTCTGTGGGAGACCCCAGCCATCTTCAGGCCAACTTACTTCTTTTGAATCAGGAACTCAGCTGCTCTGCCTCAGTCCTTAAAGCCAGGCACAGTTTCCCCTAGGCCACTGATCAGACAGATCAAACCCCTCCAGGCAAAAGCTGAGACACAGGGTCCAGTCCTTGGCCTTTTGGTGTCTTGCTCAGGCTTTCTTTGCTCACCGGCTTCTTTCTGCTTCAGGGAGAGAGCTGGCCATCAATGGCCAGCCCTTTTTTCAGCAGGACTCTTGGAGCTCTCTAGCATCAGGGGCCTCTTCCCTTTCTGGGCTCCATGCACTGTCCTTAAATAGGAGGAACTCTGTTTCAGCTTAATTTGGGCTCCGCCCACTTAGCAGCTGAAAACAATGTCAGGCCAGATACTTTGTTTCTTCAAGTCTATTGAGTCTTTCCTGTTTTTCCTGACTTCAACCTTGTTTTTCAGTCTATTAAGTCTTTCCTGTTTTTCCTGACTTCATGCTGATAATGTTCTTCAGGCCCCAAATTAAGAGACAGTATCAGAAACTCCTATATATTTTCTAAATCTAATTTATCTAACCTCTACACTCTGCTGTCTTTTTTTATAATTTATTTTTTATTTCTTCAAGTTACATCTCAATCACAATCCCCTCCCTACTCCCCCCTCAAGTCCCACCCTCCCACCCTCTTCCCCCCTTTTTTTAAGTTTAATGTATATCTTTTCCCCCCAACAGCTCCCCCTTTCAGTTCAACAAATAGTTTTTTTTGTCTTAAAACAATAAATACAAAACAAAACAACAGAAATAAATAGGCCACAATTTTGAGAGTTATATGGCTTAGCATACATTCCCGATGTCCAGTCCATATGTATTTGCACCTGACTTTAACATTCCTCTATCTAACCATCTCCATGAGTTTAAAGTTCTATATCTAACTCAGCTTTCATACTAACTTGCGTCACAATCTTAAAAACATCTTCTTAGATCCAGAACACCCTCTTGATTCCACTGCCTTATGGTATGCCAATGTGTATAAGTTATAAAGAAGTTCTGAGTTGATGATGTTTCATAAGATTCCAAACACGTGAAGAAGTATGCTTGTTCTTTGGTAGATGGTCAGCGGTGCTTCCCAGTAGGGGGTAACTGGCTCATTCCCCGTGCTGCTCTCAGGTGAGAGGCTTAGTCCTTGA
>CAJQZJ010001694.1:3925156-3942242 GCA_907164525.1 Lophiomys imhausi | reverse complement strand
GCTATTTCTGAATAACTGGAGACCAACTAATAGAAAACATGCTACAATCTCAGGGCCTTTGCTATAGAAACAAGAGCACGTCTGTTTGTAGGTAAGTAGTTGACGAAACGGTTATGGCAACAGTTACTCATACTGAACGAACTAAAGAGACACTGGTAATAGACATCATGGTTAAAAGAGTTCATCTGAACACTCCATGTGCACCTCAGAGAGTCACTGCTCCACAGAATCAACCCTCCATGGTATCATTCAGTGCTGCAGGCATTGGTGTTTCAGGCCTGTCATCTATCCATGGTTCCAAGAGGTCATCATGTCTTGGGGTTGTGCAGATTTTGGTTACTTTAAAAATGTCTTCAGGATGTATGTCAGTGTTTATAAGTACTCTATTTAAAGCAGAAAGTCCTCCAGAAATCTGCGGATGTAGATATTTGTCACGATCTGATTTGTTTGTTGAGCTTGTCATGCACATCACAAAGGTAGCAGTTGCAAGGTGAATGTCACTGTCATTGTGTTCTACAGTACGTGCTCTCACCTACTGAATCTTCACTCTTTTCATTTTTGTGTTAGCTACCCTTTTCCTTCTGTAGGCATCGTTAATTGAAGTGAAAATATAAAATTCAATAGCTGGTTGAACTTAAAACAAACAAACAAGCAACCAAACAACCCAAGTGTTTCATGATTAAGCTGCAATCCTTTAAATATTTTAAATGCTTATTAGCAACTGTTTGATATCCAAATTTAATTTCTTACTTTTATTTGTGAATATTCAATCTTGGTGTTTTATATTATAGGAAACATTTTATAAACATCATACATTTTATTTCTGCTATACCAAGAAAAAGTCAAAAGTTTGCATACTCAATCATAATGAATCCAGTATTTCCACGTTTCCTCTCACATTCTTGAAATGCCCTAGTTTTATCTGTATCTTGGTCACTTGCAGAGGGATTGGACATTAGCTTACCTAGGATAAATAAGCTGCATGTCTGCGTTGTCACATGATTTTAACTGATGCAGCATGAAATTTAGGTGAACATCTCCAGAATGATTAGGTCGCAGATAGATAGGTCTCTTCAGGTTGTTGTCCACTACACCCTGTCTGAAACTAGAGTCTGCCTCAAGTGATCTCTGTGTTATCTCAGCCAAGTTCTGTGATAAATACCATCCTCTATCTCTGAGACCTTGTCTTGCTACCCCAGCCATTCATTTCCTAGTGGGATGGAGAGAGAAGGAATTTTCTGTAGTATATTGAATCTTGTGGCTATTATATTTTCTGTACAACTTTCACCAAAGTAGCAATTAGTGTTTGTTAATCACTTTGTGATCTCCAAGTAATATTCTGAACTCTCAATTTAGTGTCTGGTTTCATGTCCTCAATAGTCCTGCATGGGGTGGTGTCAGGATCATAGCCAACTTTACATGAGAGCACCAAAGGCAAAAGGTTAACTTTGCAGAGATTTAGAGTAAGTGTTGAAGCATTAACTCCCAGTAAGAGACTGGGCTACAGGGCCTCACAAATTAGTTCTAAGATAAACATTTATGTTTATGCAGGAATACTAACAATTTTTATAGAGCTTGTGAAAAAGAGAAGGATCACAGTTCCCAGAGGGTTTGGAAAGTCAGCACAAGTCCTGAGAAACCAATCATCTTTTAGCACAGTAAACAGTGAAGGCATTTTCAAGGCTAGTCATGTCAGAATAAGACACAGATAAGAAGGTACAAGTTAGGTTAAAACACTTCGTGAAGCAGTTACTCACACACAGATGCTGAGCATGGAAATTAGAACAGCCATTGCAGGAAATAGTGTGGAGGTTCCTCAAAAACTTCAAACAGGACTACCAGATGATCCAGCTGTACCAGTGCTGGGAATCTCTCAAAAGATGAAAACCACTGTGGCAAAACCACAAATGTGGTCCCATGTTTAGTGCAGTCTTGTTTGTCATAGCAAACAAGGATAGCAAAGTGTCTACCATTAATTTCATGAATGAAGAAAGCTTGGCACATATGGATACTGGAATAGTATTCTGTTATAAAGGGATGAAGTCCTGTCCACATGGACAAACCAGAGATATTGTGGTAAGTGAGATAGAGAATGCCTACAAAGTCATATCCTTGGGGTCCCATATAAGGTAGGAAAAAAATAGAAAAAATACAAGTTGAAAATAGAATGGTTGACACAGAGGCTGGGAAAAGAATAAAATAGAGAGAGATGGATAAAGGTTGCTCAATAAGTACCAAATTATAGTTAGATAGGAGCAAGAAGGCCCAGCACCTACCACAGAATAGTTTGACTATAGAAAATAGTTAGGAATTGCATATTTTAAAAAGAGAAAGGATATGGAAATACTATTTGAGGGTTTCACTCTGATTCAATCACTATACAGCTTATATGCATATTGAATCTAATTATATTTAATATATATCATGTAGTTCTTTAAAATACACTATTAATATATAATTAGTGTGCATGCAAGTGTGCATATGTGCACATGTGTGTGTGTGTGTGTGTTTGTGTGTGTACATTAGAGGTCAACCATGGTGCTGTTTCCTAGCAGCCATCCATCTTGTCTTCTAAGACAATATCTCCACTGGATACCTAAGACTTGATAGACTTGATAGTTAAGGTAGGCTACAGGGATCCACTTGCCTCTGCTACCTTAGTTCTGAGACAAGTGTGCACAGCCATGCCCAGATTTTTATGTCATACTGGGGATTGAACTCAGTTCCCCATGTTTGTTTATCAAGAACTTTGCTAACTCAGCTCTCTGTCCAGCCCATAATACAAATTTTCAGTATCTATTAAAAAGAAATTTGAATGAAAAGTTATTCTTTATAACATTAATTAGTAATCTTTATTTGCTCAAATTTACACCAAGCAAATGTTGAGAAAAACAAATAGCAGTGACTCAAAAGGTGGCCAAATTACATTAAAGTTCCTCATGGACTTTGCTGAACTCATTAAGGGAAATCGTTGTAAACAAAAAACTGGAAAACAACACATATTTCATGAAATAATTTAGCCTCTAATCGCCAGTCTAACTTTAATCATCTAAGATGGGAGACAATTTTAGTGAATGTCTCAAGGAGTTAAGCCAGTGATTAAGTCATATCTGATTCCGACAATGAATTTGGTGACAAAAACCAAAAAACAAGAAAAGATTTCCAGAGAAGAAGCTCCAGATAGAAGAGAATGAATAGAACTTCTGATCAGGTTGAATAAGACAAGAAATAAATACCAGAAATCACTCAACCAACCAATTAATCAATAAGTCAATCAATCAATAAATGACTTGATGCCCTGATACTGAAGTTGCTGGCATTCTAGCAGTTGGGAGCTCAGGAGGTTGCTACAGGGGGATCACAAGTTTGAGTCAAGCCTGAGGTTATAAAGTTTTAAGGTTCTGTGTCAAAAACAAAATAAACAGTCCAAGAAAAATGTACATGAATAAACATTAAGATATGGTTAGGGGCTTTTCAAAATATATAGAAAATATTAGTCACCAGGACTAATTTTGGTTAATAGTCAGGTGGAATTTTAGGTGGTTAAATAATTTTATGAGGGCTCTAAGGAACAGATTTTTGTTTTGTTTTGAGACAAAGATTCATTGCGAGACCTGGGCTGGCTTGGAACTCACTCTATAGACTAGGCTGGCTTCAAGCTCATGGAGATCCTCCTGCCATTGTCTCCTAAGTGCTGGCATTAAAGACATGCCACCACACCTGGCTCTGATTTTTAATTTACTATTTTGTATTATAAAAGTTCTCATAATATTGGAATACTATCTTCTAAATGTATTTATCAGAAATCCCCCTTTCTCCCATTCATAAAGAATGGACCAGCACCCACTGCAGATACTGTGGGAAATATTCAAGAGTAATAGACATGCTCTACTGAACACCCTAGAATGTTTTCTAGAATCTGGAGAAAGGATGGCTTCCCTTAAAAGATGAGGGGATGAGTTGAGCCACTCCCATAAGCATCCCAGCATGGGGCCTATTTTTTACTAATAATCAACTCCATGTGGGAGACTACTGCTAACCAAGATGTTAGCCAAGTAGCAGTCACCTTAGAGATAATGGAAAATATCTAGTGTATAGTTAACTATGTAACAAGCTGATCATTCAAACTTCCATCCAGTTTGTCTCATTCTGCTTTGTTTGGACTTTTGTTTTGTACTATTAGTCTTTTGATTATTTATTTTCATTTAAATTTTTGTGTTTTTCTGCATGTGTGTGTGTCTTTTTGTTTGCTTGTTTTTAAGAGAAAAAGTGAACATCAAGTTTGGTGGGTAGGGAGGTGGAAGGATCTGGGAGGAACTGAGCAAAGGGAAAACATGATTAAAATATACGATATAAAATTATTTTTCTAAAAAATCACCTCTATACAGAAATGAGGTTGGGAGTTTCCCGAATGCGTAGATGCTCAATACCATCTCACTGTCATTTGGTGACACCCTGGCTTGTCTGTCTCTGTCAGCTCTAAGCAACATGCACTTCTCTACTAGGCTGGAAAGACTTAAGCTCCCTGACACACCTGTAATCTTGCACATAGTTAAGATTTACAGTAATGCCAACCACAAGCCAAGCAATGCAGCTTGAATAAGACATTTGTACCAATCCTTTTCCTTTGTTGAAATTTATACTTTCATCCACTGGCCTCTTTTCTAAGATAAAGCCTATTTGATCATTTTCTACATGAAGTGGTTCCCTGAACCTGAGTGTCTCAGAGCTTATGCTGAGCTGTGAGGTCATCAGCATATCATAGCTAAGCTGTTCCTGTACTGCTGGTGAGGATTTGAAAAGACCGTGCAGGACTTACCCTTGTTACTTTATCCACCATGTCATCCTTTAAACAAAAAGAATGTGGTTTATTGAAGTAGGCTAGGTAAGTCTACATATCACACTTACTCATGTGTTATTTCCCAGCTGCCTGGTGTGTTTGTGTGTGAGTGTATGTGTGTGTGTTTGTGAGTATATGAATGAATTTATGTGTGTACATTTTTATGTAGCAATGTGCCTTTCAATAGGTCCTTTGGTGAACCCCAGCCAGTTGGAATTAGGTGATCAATTGTAAGGCCCTTGGTTTGTGCTAGGAGTGCTTCATTCTTGTTTGTTTAATAAGTTAAATGCAAGGTCAACTTCTCTAAGACTACTTTGGAGGAGGAGAATTGTCAACAGGTTTTGGAGTATTTTTTTTAGATGACAATCTCAAGGTCACTGAAAAGTGCTAGAGACTGGTACAGAGTTTGGCATTTTAATACATACATGGAGCAAGGATGGTGGAGAAGGTTTGCTTTATTTGTTCTTAAGACATCTACTCTCATAGCATTTACTATGGGGACAGAATGTAAGACTCACACTTGAAACACACAGGGCCTGTTTGATTGGTAGGATGAGGACTAGAAAATCTCTTTGGTCATCTTCAAAATGAAGATACTCCAAAACAGTTCTCCTTTAGTATGGAAGGATCAAAGTAGTGAAAGCAACTAATTCATTATTCAAAAAATAACTTCTAAAATTAGGGAGTCATTTCCCCAAGTAATTGTCTTCCCATGTTTAGCTTCATGGAGACATGGGATAGAATGTTAAATGTAAAACTCCAAGTCTGTATGCATGTCTGACAAGTATGTCTTTCCAGATGCTGGTCTGTTTTCACCAGCAGCTCCTGACATGTCTGATAACAAACATTTTGCTGGCTCCTTACAAAGGAGGAGAAGAAAACAAAGCATGCACTGGGTTTCCTTTGATGTGTTTTATTCAAAACAGCACTCAACCTTCATAGACCTCTCTTCTCAAATCATAGTGCATCGAAGAATTGTGAGGGTCATTGGCTTGGGATTAAGTGCCAAGGGTTTGCCAATATGAGTACATGAGGAAAACAATATGACTTGGAACTTGTAGAGCTTCGCAGAGCTCTATGTGACAAAGTTAAGAGCAACATAATGAGACTATGTTGAATCTATGTTTGCTTTTTTAGCTACTCACATTGAGCCTGGACTACCCAGTGCACAACCCACTGTTGTGAGTTGTAAACTCTGTTAGAACGACCCTCACATCACCAAGGAGGGTCATCAGGACACATCCCGTACTTCAGTAGCACTTAACCTAACTCTGCCACTTACAATATAGTTAAGGGAAAGGAAAATATTGAAAACTGCCTATAAAAGAGAAAGCATTCTGATACAAATATTTACTCATAAGAACAGTGGAAAGTGATCCACTGCAGGGACCGTTTGTTGCATCCTGACTGAAGACTACAGGAGCAATGTTGTACTCCCGGCTGCATGGATAGTGGCAGCACAGACATGCTGGCACACAGACAGCCATTCAAACATCTAACCTAGATCTGTGCCTGGTACAAGATGGGGCAGGTCGTATTTACTATGAAGCCATGTGATAATGGGTCATGGAAAATACAGTGTGGGTTACAAGAAGCCAGGGGAAGTTTCTTGATTTCCATTTAGAGCACAGTCTCTAAACACTTGCCCTGTGCACACCCACACAGGTCCCACAGTCTATAAAGGGATCATTTGGATCAGGCAAAGGGAAACAGCATGCTTCTGCACTTAATCATTCCTTACAAATATTTGCTTTGTACTTACTTGTTCCAGGTACTGTTCTATGTCCTGCAGATACAGCAGTGACACCAAGTTCCCACGGAGAGTATCATGATTAAGTGCTCAGAGTCTTAGTGGGAAGCAGCTACTCTTTTAAGCATTCTTGTGCTTAAACCATTTAACTTCCATGAAAATCCCTCTGGGAGGTGCCATAACTCCCATTTTATAGGTGAGGAAACAGAGGCCTTAGAATACATTGCCAGAACAGAGTGAAGACTCAGACAGTGTTCCTTAATTGTCTTGCTATCCTGCCTTTGGATACTGGGAATTGAAAGGTGTTCTTGTAAGGTGTGGGGGCCGGGGACCCAGAGGAAGGAAAACTATTAATCCTCTGCTAAATGCCAGATATGCTTTGCCTGGTAGAACACGCAAGTTATCTAACTTCATCCTATAGCATATTACTGATAATGTTAAACAGCGTGTGGGATCATAACTGGTTAAGTGGGAAGAGCAGCAATTGTTAGAGTCCAGGAGCTCATACCACACTGCCACAGAAGAAAACAAAACTGGCAAGTAAATAGTTGAAAGCTATTTTTCAGATCTGTCTCTTAGATTCTTGGACATATGCCTGTATGTTCATTCAATTTTAAAAGTTAGAACTGCATTTGCTTACCAAGGAAAGCCAGTGTCAGGCTCAGCGACTCAGTGAGGGGAGGAAGTGTTTCTGCTCTTTACAAATTCCTCATGGTACATTGAACATGCATTTTGAAGAACTTTTTCACATCCTTTTTTATGTTCAACAAACAAACAAACAAAAAAAAGAACTATGTGGCAACATCAATTGAACTTCACATCCTACCTTACAGAAGGTTTTAGTTTTTGAAAGTAAAAATGACTAGTTTCTTAAAAAAAACAAAAAAAAACAAAAAAAAACCTTAAGTTGGCAGGTCATACGACATAGGAAAGTGCTTTTGTGTTTGAGTTTCCCATGCTTCACTGGCACACAGACACAGGTGTCATCATGTAACGGCAATAACCCATTTGGCCTTCCCAATTTGGGTCACGTAAGATCCCAGTGTCATGAGCCCCTGCTGATTCCTCTGGAAACTCCCCTTCCCAGAATGCCGGAAACAAGCTGATAGGTCAACTTCATACCTAGAATCTGCTGGGTCCCTTGATGCTCTCAGGAGTCATTCAACTTTTGCAACAACCAGAGGGGTGAAGCCTGATGTGCTAAAGTTGTCATGTGAAAAACTAGTTGAGGACAATCAGGAAAGCATGACCTGACTTTCTGTTGTGATAATTTTCTTATATGTTGCAGATGATAGACCCTAGCAAGGCAGGTGTAGCAGATAGCTTCCAAGGAGAGGTGGCATCTTCACTCAGTCCTCCAGGAGTCGTGGCTCTCTGGCCAGTTCATCATTCCAAACTGCTTTCTATTTCAGGAAGAGCACTTCAGTGGGCTACCCAGTCCATTTTCAAATGGGATTCTAAAGAGTTTGTCCTGATGTTTCCCTAAATATGTTACCAACAGATAAGCTAGTGTAATCCATTATCAGACTCAAGCTTGGGAGACAATATAATGCAACTGAGAATCACAAACATGATTCCATTAACTCTTTACAATAATTCCACAAAGAAAGATTTTTCCATGAACCAGTTGTGGCTAAAAGACCCCAACTAATATGGGTAAGTACCTGGAGAGTGACTGACACAGACAGACCAGTCATGGCTTTAGAATCCACATTTAACTCTTTCCACTGGGTCACAGGTCTTCTTTCTAAACAAAAGAAAATCCAACAGTCTTTATTGAAGTCCATTTTAAAACATTATCTAGGAGCCTTTGTTTTTTTTATATGTTATAGAGATTTATTCCTGGAAAATACACACTCCACTAACTCAGAAATCTCCAATGCAGACAAAGCATTATTCAGTTGCATTGTGAGGACTGCTTCTGTCTCCTTCACTATTGGGTGGTCAATAGTCTCACATGGTTGACCAGGCATCAGGTGTGCAGAAAGCCACTTGTCTGCTTGACTGAAACCACAAATCTGTAACCACTGAAAAAGTATAATTTAGTGTATGTAGTAAGAACTGTTTTTCTAAACAAACAAACAAACAAACAAACACACAAAAAACTATTCTTCTAGGTCAGTTGTTCTCAACCTTCCTAATGCTGTGACACTTTAATATAGTTCCTTATTTTGTGGTGACCCCCCAACCGTAAAATTATTTCATTGCTACTTCTTAGCTGTTATTTTACTACTGTTAAGAATTATCACATAAATATTTTTTGGAGATAGAGGTTTGCCAATGGTGTAATAACCCACAGGTTGAGAAGCAGTGTTTTAGGCCTCTGTGTAATTTCCTGTGCAAACCATCATATTTACTGACAGGTTTTTAAGACTAACGATCTTAAAAGAAACATGGAAAACATTTCCACTTTATTTTCAATGGCCAAATAATAACAAAATTTTATGGGAGGGTTATTGAGTTACAAAAGCATTTATGTCTCAATAAAATACAAGATAACATCACAATGTTTTAAAATATGAAAACACCATACTTGTCTCTAATTACACATGTGAATGAGATTAAGTGTACCTTTCTGAGTTCTTACATATACGTGTACCTCATGTGCCATAGCAGTCAAACAAATGTTTTGTGGGTGGTCCCAGGAGATGCTCTAACTTAAACTACCTGCAAATAAATGTATAGGATATCCTTATGTCAGGAAGGCAAGCTATTAACTATCTGGGAGTTTTTCCTTTCCTGGTGTGTGTTTTCTACACAATAGACTATTTAAAATGCATTAAAAATGTAAGAACATTTGCTGAAATGAGAAAGGTTAAGATCATGGATTTGATTTCACCATGAAAAATAGTGTTATGGACTCAGAGGTTATAAAAATAGCTACACACCCACATGTGTGGGCACACACACACATACACACACATTCACATAAACACAAAAATGTGTGGTCTAGGTTTTGTGAGAAACTTTGCATCCACCTTCTCTTGCCTCCCCCCCTTTTTTCAACTATGCACACTATTCCCTGCATGATCTTGGAGATTTTTGCATAGCCCTTTCATTATTTTCTGCTCTATCAGGTCTGTGGAAGTTTGTTCTTGGCAGCACATGGATTCCCAAGATGGTATCTGCAGTAAAATATCCTGAGAGAGGGCTCCTCTGAGACATGTGCCTGAGCTAGTAGGTTTCCATAAAAAATGTAAGGCTCATCAAATACAATACAGTCAAGTTTCCAGTACTGGTATTTGTATAAATTGCCTTGAAGACAAAGATTTCAGTTATGTTACAAAGCATGTTTGAGTTCTAGGATTTTGTGTAATAACAGCTAAAATGGTGGAAATAGTAGTAACTTATAATGTTCCTTACATATACGTGTATATGTAAGGAACATATACACTTTAAAAATATGTACATACATTTTTATACGAATGGGACAATACACATTAATGCCTGACCTTTGATATGCAGCATTAGTTGTTGTAAATGCCTTGTTATGTATTTGATTATTTCCATTTAATGAGGTGACACTATTTTATTACTGTTCCAAGGTCAAAGATAGCAAAAGTGACTTTGGATGTAGTTCTCATCTTCATTGTTTACACTTTGGATGTAGTTCTCATCTTCATTGTTTACACTTTGGATGTAGTTATCTTCTTCATTGCTTACAGTCAAATAGTGATGCAAGGTCACACAGAGAAGAGAAAGGCACACACTACATATGCAATACTTTAATGAAAACTCAGAATTATTTTCTTATAGTTTGTCCAGACTTGTTTTATAAAATTCTTTCATCACAATTGAGGGATGCTTTGATGAATGTTCATCTGTAATTTCAGTTACATAAATGTGAATTAGTTTGGGGATAGGGATATGTTCTCATGTGTGAAGTGTTTGCTGTAAAAACCTGAGGACCAAGGTTTGCATCTTTAGCACCCATAACAGGTGTGGAGGCCCATGTCTTTAATCTCAGGACTGGAAAAATAGAATCCCTGGAGCACTTGCAAACCAGAGATCTCTAGGTTCAGTGAGAGATCCTGAGAGTCTCAAAGAGTAAGATGAGGAAGGATGAAGGAAGGCACCCAACATCAACTTCTGTCCCCTGCTCATAATTACAATAGTAAGCAACCACAAACACGTGTGCGCACACATGTCTACACTACACACATGAACAGTCATGCATGCATACAACAGAAATTAGTTTTGAGGGAGAATAACAATAGCCTCATTTTTCAAATTATATTTACCTACCAAAGGAACATGTTTACTTAACCTCTGGGATTATAGATATACAACAAAATATCATTATGTTGGTAGAACAGAGACAGGAAGTTAATATGACTTTTCAAAGTTACATAGAAATGCCAGGTAGATGTTTAAATCCAAGACTTCCTGCCATAAGACAAGGTGTAATAGGGAAGCAACTATTAGTTGGGAACTATACACAGCTGTCTATGGTAGTGGATCATGCTAAAAGGACTCTGTGAAGAAACAGGTCAGAGGTGGTGTTTCCTAAGCTTTCTTCCTCTTCTGCTAATTTAGAGGAGAATGTGGCAACACTGTATTATGGAAATCACCTGGATTCATGAATAAACCCCATTGCTGGGCTTTGATGATAACTCTCCATAGGCCAATGTGTTTTAGGCTTGGTGCCCAGAATGGTGCAGTTGAGAGGTGGTGGAACATTTGAGAGGTGAGGCCTAGTATGAAGCATGTCCTGAAACGGAACTGTGGGATCTCAGACCCTTCCTCTTTTTCTTTGTTTTTCAGCTCTTGGCTTATTCTGTTACATGCTTTGGTGATTATGTGCTGCTTTGCCAGAGACACATGGAATGGGGCCACTCAGGCATGGATTTGAGCTCAAAACAATGGACCCAGTAAAATATTTTCTCTTGATAAGTTAATTGCTTTTAGCTGTTTCATGCTACTGATAGAAAACTAGATAGTCCACTTATGAAGAGAAGAAACTTAAAAAAAAAACACCAACTGGCTGCAATATAAACAGAGCTAAGCTCCTTGTGAAGCCAATGAGAGATGGAGCTGATGGTCAGTATATCACTGGTGTGATACAAACGTATCACACATCACATTCACTGTATCACTAATCACAACAGATAAGTAGCAGAACCAACCTTCCTGTGCAACAGCAGAGGAATGTGGAGTGAAAATGTGCTACAAATACAAAATAAAAGTTTTCAATGAAAAATGTTGTCATTTTCATAAAGATGCATGTAACTAGAAATAAATATTAAATTAAGCCAGTTTAAGCAACAAAATATCATGTTTTCTCTCATATGTAGTTCCTAGATTTTATATAGATACATAAAATCATGTATCTACATGTGATGTGAAAATAAAAATAAAACTTTCTATGGAACAAAGACTAATGAGGGTGGTGATAACAGAAGGAGAGAGGGGGTTTGGGAAGAATGTATAACACGATAAATCTATAATGAATAAATACAATAAAGTTTTAAAATTAAAGAAAGTTGGAATTGATTATAGCAGCTAATGCTATGAACTTATGCAAAACTGATAATATATTCCATTTAAGGAATCTATATTATACAATTACAGGCAAAAAACAGTTTTTAATTATGAAACAATAAAAGAAAATTGGAAATATCTAATTAATAAAACGAACAGTTTCTTTCTTCCCTATGGGAAGCACATAAAAAATACTTCTGATTAGGTAATGAAATTTGTAGATAGAATTCTATATTTGGTTCTGTAAGTATTAAATTTAAAAAATGATAGACAAGATGATTTTTATTGTTAAAATGATTTATACATGGAGCTTTGTAATTAATTATATTTTATTTCACTCTGAAATGTATACAGTCTTGACTGGCACAAGATTAATAATTAGAAATGTGATTTGTGTATGCAAATTGGAATCTTTTGAAGTTTTTTTCATATTAAAATTATTTAATTAATTGTTTTGTTGGCCAATGAAAAAAAGTATATGTTCATAGGCCATAATGTGATGTTTTCATATAGTATATAGAGTGGGATAATTGGATCAAACTAGTGTATTTATCACCTCCAATAGCCATCATTTTTTGTAATTAAACCATTCAAAAATCTCTGAGATTTTAAGTAGTAGTATATTATTTTATATAATGAATGTATATATATTATATATATCATATTCTTCTACTTTCTCCTATAAATTCAAGCTTTCTATATTATATTTAATAAATGCAGCTATAAAGTATTTTCTTTCTGTGTTTAGATAATTCAACTAAACATGATATCCATGTTCATCCATTTTGTCACAAATGGGATCTTTTACCTTTTTTAAATCTGGGGATTACATTGTGTATATATGCCACATTTTTGTTGTCCATGCAGAATTTATGGGTACTTAGGTTGATTCCATATGTTTGGTAAAATGAATTATGCCCCTATAAACAGGAATATAATCTTGAGCATTGTTTTCCATAATGGTTATATCCTACAGATACCATGCCATGGCTTGCTTTTCTTCATAGGCTCATTAAAATTGATCATGATTTGATTTTTGGTAAAAGTCATTTCCCTTAAAAAGTATTTATTGAGTTTGTGCTTTGACAATTTCATACATGTATAACATGATTCTAATTACTATGTCCCCAGTTCTCTCTCTCACCTTCATTACAAGACCTCTTCACATATACATAACTTTTATGTTTTCTTGTCTGATTTGTTGTTTTTTTTTTTTAAGACTCATGACCACCTGTGTAGCTGTGGGGTTAGAATATCATTTGTCTATGGGCACAAACAATGTAGAAGGCAGGTCAGAACCATAATGGTTTAGATAAATAACAGTATTAAGTTTATACTAAGGTTTCCCCAGTCACAGAATTTTGATGGCATTTATCAGGTATGAAGTCCCTCTTGTGGAGCAGGCCTCAAAACCTGTCAGAAGGTGGTTGGTTATCCTATAAGAGGAATTCCACTATTACATCACTGAGCATATACTGCCTGATAGGTGGGTACTGCAGATTGTAATATTCAGTGGGTAAGGTCATTGATATCTTTTGTCCTCAAGCAGCCTACATAGTGCCTTCTCGTAAGTATGAAAGCTTACCATCAGAGAGGAATTTTCCAATTTAGTTACAGCTTCAATTCCCTGTACTTTGCAATCAAAATGTGAGGCATTTTAAGCAAGAAGGTCTTCGCAAGTAGTTTGGTGGGTAATCAGGAAGAATGGCAAAAGCTCTTATTTTTTGGATGTCTCACGAGCCTGACAAACAACTCATAAAGGGGTGTTGCACATTTACCACTGAGATTTTGTTTAGTAAACTTTTGTAAAAGCCACTTTTATGGGTATAAGATAATTACTTATTGCATTTCCCTTGTAACTAGTGATATTGAGGACTTTTTGATATTCTTGTTGGCCTTTTCTATGTCTTCTTTTTGAGAAATATCTATTTAGTTCCTTTGCCTGTTATTAAGCAGAGTTCTTTGTTTTCCTGCTATTAATTTGAGTTCCATATATATATATATATATATATATTTTGAATAATAAATTTTTAACAAAAGTTGTTTGGCTAGTATTTTCTTCTGTTCTGCAGCAAATCTTTACCCTGTTGACTGTTCCCTTAGCTATACATAAGCTTTGGAGTTTGATGAATCCCATCTGTTTGGTTGTTCTATTGTTGCTTATGTACTGAGGATTCCTCATTTTAAAGAGTTTCTTTTTATGTGTGGATTTATGTCACATGTCTTTACATATATATTCTTGGCATCATGGCCAGGGGCCATGATCTAGGAATGATGCCCTAAGCATTTCCTCTCTGTAAAAATTGAAGAATTTATTTTATTTTCTTGAGTTTAGTTAATACATTTACAATATGGAAATCATAATACTCAGGCCATAGGGCTTTCATATAAGTGAAATGAAATCATACATAAAATCTCTCTTTTATCCACAAATCAAAATTCAAATATAATTTATTGTCAATCACTCAACTTAGGCTTCATTAAAAAATAGAAACTTGGGAAGGGAGGTACAAGACCTTCCTCCAATAAAATATTTTCTTAAATGTAGGAGAAAATTGCTTTTTGCAACATTGTCTGGATATGTATATATTTTAAAATATTTTGTGGTTTGTGAAGTTTTTTGCTCTTTTGCATTGGGTTAAAGAAAAGACAAATTAGTCATCTGAGATTACCCACACAATTCTTTCTTGTAGGTCAAGATGGAGACATGTTAATGGAGAAAAGATATCATTTATTTACAAACATTTCAGTTAACTCAAGAGACACTCTGCTTAGTTAGCTGAACTCAGAGCTTCCAGAGGTCACTGTGCACAGGAAAAACATAAGTACTCGTCAGAATTAATCACACTGACGCCTGTTTGTCTGATATTTAAAAAAAATATTGTGGGAAGCTTACAGCAATAAAATTTGGCAACCAATTTAGAAGTGTGTGTGTGTGTGTGTGTGTGTGTGTGTGTGTGTGTGTGTGTGTGTATGCAAGCACATGGACATGCACTTTATAAAATGTGGCTTTTAAACTTGCAGTTAGGTTTTGCCCAAATTTCCATTCTCTGAAGTCCTAGGCAAACCAACACATTTTCACACAGACACTATCAGTTTTGTCATGAGAAATGAGAAGACAAGATTCAAGGACATACATGATGACAGCATAACATTTTAATTTAAAAAATGTTAAAAATCCAGTTTATTGGGAAATGGAATAAATGTCACAACTTTACTCAGCAACTACAATCGCAAATGTCAAGGTAGCACAGTTTCACTTAACAGAAACTCAAGACAGAATAGTGGCCATGGTGCTACATTACAGTTAAACAGGGAAAACAAACAAATCTTAACTGCCCCATGAGTTATGACAGTTGTGGGACCTCTGCCTCTATGGAGGCTCTATGTGGGCTGTTTAAATGGCAGAATTCACACAGACATTCCAAAGAAAACAGTCGGGTGAAAATGAAAGCTGTTTCATAAGGCATTCCATGCCCTTAACATACTTTGCAGTCTTGTTGTCTGTTATTACTAGTGAGAAAACCCTGCATAGTTGCCATTTCTAATTCCGCTCGAGCAGCTTATACCTATCGAAGGTATTCTTATAAGCAGTGACCCAGCCTGTTGGTGTATTAAAACAGGCAACTCAATTCTTTGGGGCATATTTTTTCAGTTCTCAAAAGTACTCAGTGCCTATACCATGTAAACTGACATGACTTCTTGTTCTTTTATGGCTGTATACTTACTGCTCTAGTGCTTTAATAGCCCACTGCACAGTTTCAACAGGTTCTCTCGGGTGTTGATATCTTCACCACGGTTATTGCATTACAATTACTTTGACTTTGAAATGTTTGGTTATTTTACCATCAGACACTGAGTGGACTCCTGAGGCCCCATTTCTACATTAAATTTTTGTGTAGTGTCTGGTTTTTCCAGGCTACTGATGGACTCAGACATCACTTGTTTTCCTACCTGATATTCTTTCAGAGTTGTCATCTTGAGCATTGTGATCTGTCAATGTAATTGTAGGTTACAGCAGGCTGCACACTGTGGCCTGAGTTCTGGCAACACACTCTCTGATACTTTTCACGATAAACTCCTTTGAAAATATTCCCCAATAATGCCTCTCTTCATTGTCGCTAGTCTACTGTTAAAGAACGTGCTGTGATGTTTACTCTGCATTGATGTAAGATCCCTTGGCGACATTACTGACTTTGCAAAGTCATATTTGAGGGAAAGGAGATGGCATGGACATTATTTTTGCAGAGAATTTTAACTGGATGAAAAACAGAATAATGTATAATACCCAGAAGTACAAAACTCCTACAATTGTCATCCAGCCCAGCTTCCCTGCAGTGAACACAAGTGTATTTGTGAAACCAACCAGAAAAGAGGCCACTGGTAGTCCAGATCTTTTTGTTGACATAGTAATGTAGTGGTGAGAACATTCACTTCCTTGAAACAGGAAGGAGACGAGCTTCTGCGTATCATAATTGTTTACACCGATGCAGTCTCTTGTCCCTGTTTTCAGTCTTTCAGTGCTGTCTTGATAGATTTACGTAGTGTCTCTTGGGTAAAGTCACCCAGTGGGTATCTTCAGTGTTATAGACACTTTTTTTTTTGGTGGTTGATTTCCATCACCCATGACCTTGGCAAACTTGCCAACCAGTTTTCTCTAAGCTTCATGATCAACAGATTCTTTAACGGTGCTTGTTTTCTTGAACTTCAGCCACCAACCCACTGAATATTATCCACTTTACTTTTCAGTTCATCGTGATAGATGCTTGTTCATTTTAGCTTTTATTTGCTCAATGGCAGCAAACTGTTAGGTGTCACATGTTCACTCGGTTTTCACGACTCTGCTCCACATAGATATGTGACACCTAACAGTTTGCTCCATAGTTGAGAATGCTTACCATACAAGCACATACATGTGCGCGCACACACACACACACACACACACGCGCACACACACACACACGCACGCACACACACACACACACGCACACACACACACACGCACACACACACAC
>CAJQZJ010001694.1:3908746-3920156 GCA_907164525.1 Lophiomys imhausi | reverse complement strand
CCCCTTTGGTTATTTGATAGATAATAGAAAATTTTGTTATTTAGGGGAAAAGACTACAAGCTGTTAAATGGTCTTGTTAAATGGGTTTTGGAGGTTAGACCCAGGGACTTCTCTCTTTTGCTTTTCTGTACCCTCCTTTCTCTCCTATATAGGAGTGAACAGACTTGAGAAAAATGGGACATAGACATAGTATAGGAAAGAACAAGAAAAAAGGACAGATTATTGAATATAGCTTTATACCTTTGTATACTGATACAAAATTAATATTATATTTGGCTAAATTGGTATTGATCATTGTATATTAATGCAAAATTAAGATTGTATAGGGCTACATCGGTATTGATCTTTGTATATTGATACAAAATTAAGAAGGTGCATGCTTTTAAACCTAGCACTTGGGAAACAAAGACAGGTGGATCCCTGACCTTCACCAAAGTCAGTCTGCTCTACAAAGTGAGTCCAGGACAAGGATACGCAGAGAAATCATGTCTTGAAAAAAAAACTGCATGCCTCCCACAGCCAACAGTTAAGAAAAGCTAACATGAAATAGCATATCATGCTATTTTACACCAATCTCCTTAATAATGGTGTTTCCATGGGAGAATTGGAACTCAAACTAATACAAAATGGTTTAATTAATGTTATTGTCTAATAAGGGTAATTCAATTATTTAAGATCATACCTTGATCTCAAAACTTGGGAGACAAGGAAAAAACAGGTTCCTTGTGTGTTCAGGCCAATCTAATCTACAGAGCTCTACAGAGCAAATCAAGACAGCCCAAGCTACAAAGAGAAACCCTGTCTCAATAAAGATAAATATATCCACATAGAAATTAAATCTCCAAACAAAAATAAAAGGAAAGAAGAAATATATAAATGCATACATTTGTTCCCAAAACATGGGAGACAAAGACAGAGACAGATTGATTCCTTTTGAGTTTAGGGCCAACCTAATCTACAAAAAGCCAGAACAACACAGAGTAAACCTGTTTTAATCAATTAATAAATTCATGTCAACTGTAGAGGAGAATATTTAAACTCCATTTAGTCTTATGCTTTATTTTCAATTTTAAATAGATTTTAAATATAGCATATATATGTAATACTATTACATGCCATGTTTTTATATGGCATGAATGGAGACTTACAAATGTCTTTCTGCTGTTCAAACAAAGAACAGAAGATATTCCATAATTGATTTGTGCTTCCTGCACATCCAAGGTATTTTGGTAATTACAAAAATATATGTTACTTGTGAGAAATTATTTATTTTCAGAACAATGGGACCTGAGTCCAAAGAAGACAAGACAAGTAACCCAAATGATCCAGCCTCATAGGACTGCCTCACTAGCTGTTTCCTCAAAAATGTACATCTAGAACAACTTCAAACAGCATACTGAGATAGCCCTGCCTCAAAGACTATTCCAGACAGGTCTTAAATAAAGCCCTGAACTTCACTACCCAAAGTCCAGCTTCGAACTACAAACTTCTCAGGACATTCTAATTGTTGAGCATATAGAGACTGGACAACAATATTAGTATTAAATTGATTAACCATTTTTCTCCATTTTATTTGGGCCCCTAAACAGGTTTTCTGCATTCCAATTCAGCAGGAAGAAGTTTTAAAAGAGCAACGTCCCATTCCCAAAAAGTGGGGTGGATGATTGATGTTGTTTAGGGGGAATGGTTACAAACTGTTAAATGGTCTTGTTAAGCAAGATATAGGAGATTAGATTCAAGGACTTTTCTATTTCTTTTTCTTTTCTCTATCCTTCTTTCTTTCTTATATAGGGAGAAAAGACTTGAAAAGAAAAGAGGGGGAATATATGTATATAATATAGAAATGATAAAATATAAGGATAGATTATTTAATCTGCTCTGAAACTCAAAACTATTGTTATTCTTTAAATAATGTTATCTTTTGATACATTGGTATAGAATTTTGTATACTGACACAAAATAAGGTTAAATTTTGATTCATTGGTATAGAGTTTTATATTTAGACACATATTATGTATATTTCAACTTATATAAAGTATTGTGCCTGTACAAATCATTTAAATGTACAGGTTTACTTCTGATCCTTTTATGGGTTGCTATTGCAATCTGTTTAGGAGTCTGGATAATACAAGTTGACTGGCCAGTTGAGCTTCTGGTCACGTCAAATACTAGTGTTAATTTATCACAAAATAGACTTAATAGGTTAAACAGATAGTAAATGGTTAAAAATATACAGTTTGTTTGTTCATAGATGATAGATAGATTTATAAATAAAATAGATGTCTTCAGAACCCTCAGAAACATAAAGAAAGTGGCATTTAAAGATTTTTTATTATTTTAAGAATAGTTTGACTTAAGACAGTCAGTTCCTGACAGCTCCCATTTGACTTGGAAGAAGACAATGAGCATCAAAAAGAAATCTCCCATTAGGAGATAATTACTCAAAAAGTAATCTCCCATCAGGAGATAATTCCTCAAAAAAAAAAAAATCTCCCATCAGGAGATAATTCCTCAGAAAGAGATCTCTCATCAGGAGATAATTCGTACTGGGCAAAAAATGCCCCTGTTCTCTCAACAGACTATATACAGTCCAAAGACAGACCAGAGCTTAATGCAGGTAAGTCGATGTCCTGATTCTGCAGAGACAGAATGGGAAAATCCTTCTTATTTCCTGCTGTACAATTTAGTCTGTGAAAAATGCTTGGCCAGAAAGCTGAAGATGATGCTCTAACGATATCAAGAGATATTTGGGACTGTCTAGGCAACAAACTGTCATATTTCTTTTTGGAAGCTGCTCTCCTATGCTTCCTACTCACTCAAATAATAACTTTATCCCTTCCTATGTCTTTGATGGGGTTGAAGGCATAATAGTTATAAAATTTCAATTGAACTTGAGTTGTTTAGGATTTAAAAGGATATTTTCAAGTCTAAGTAAAATCTAGGTTTATAAATACAGGATATGAGCCGGGCGGTGGTGGCACACGCCTTTAATCCCAGCACTTGGGAGGCAGAGGCAGGCGGATCTGTGTGAGTTCGAGGCCAGCCTGATCTACAAAGCGAGTCCAGGACAGCCAGAGAAACCCTGTCTCGAAAAAAAAAATAAATACAGGATATGATAGAAATTATTTACATTCAGAACTTTAGACACACCAAGATAGATAGGTGACTTTTTTCTCTTCTTCAAGATTGCCTGATAAAAATAGGTTAAGCATTATGTGCATCACTTTTATATATGGTTTACTTGATTGTTTCATATTCTTATTGATTTTACTATGTGAGTTAAAAAATTTAGCCTTTTTATTAGACAAAAGGAGGGAATTGATGGGGTAGTGTTAAGCATTCTAAATGTTAATTGGTCCTGCTTTCTGTCTGTTACTTACATTGACTCTGATTGGTTAAAATAAATGCTGAGACCTGAGATTGGGCAAAGACAGAGAAAGGTGGGACTTCCTGAGATTAGAACAGGAAGCCTGTGCTTTAGACAGAGGATTAAGGCTTTCCAGCCAGGAGCAGGAAGAAGGAGGCAGACACCATGGGTTAGAAAAAAGAACCTCATTCCACATGGCCAGGAACATCAGCATGGCATGGAAAATGGCAGTCCAAGGGGACATATATATATAATATATAATATATATATTATATATATATAATATATATATATTATATATATGGGGCCATATTTATGGAATAGAATTATGAGCTAGCTTAGATGGGCTAGGATTGCACAATTCAGGCCTAGGCTTGTGAAAATCCATGTGGTGTCTCTGTGTGTTCATTTATAATGGCTGGATAAAGATTAACAGCCGCCGAACAAATTAAATATAATATAAATACTCCAATGTAATTTAACTAATTTTTTTCTACAGCACTGTCTCTCAATTTGCCAGAAGCCAACAATTGTCAATAGTTTCTCAGTCAGGGGTGGGGCACATGAGCCCTCCCCTCTTCCAGGAATATTGACTGGATTGGTCTCATATAGGCAACCATTGCTGTTAGTTTATGAGAACAATGATCTTATGTCCAGAAGACACTCTTTAGCCCTGTTCTCACCCAACCTCTGTCTCTTATGATTTTTGATAGCCCTCTTTCAAGATGATCTCTAAGCCTTGAAAGGTGGGGGTGTGGTATGGAGTCCCATCTGTAGCTTAGCAACAGATTTTTTCATTAACATCCTGACGCATTTCACAAAGAAACTTCTCTGAAGAAGTCTGAAAAACACATTAATCTTGGATATAGAGATACAAATTTAGAGGGTGATTTGATGCTGTGCCAATTTAACAAAATAATAGTAGGTTCAACCTTGAGGCCTATGACCTCCACAGCCACAAGTTGTTGATCAGATTTATATTGATGGGTATGTGTCCCTTCCTTCAGAACAGGCAAGAACTCTAACCAGAACATGGATGGTTGTCCCCAGAACAATAATACTACTATTGCACAGATGGGTATAACTTTCTGTCTCTCTTATGCCCGTTACTGTAGATCATAGGATTCACAACTGGGTAAAACTACTAACAACATTAGTTCTCCTGTTCATCAACCTGAACAGAACCTTCCAGCAGTATAAAACTGCTGCTTGTGTTCTGTGATCAGTGTGTGGTGTTTTGAGCAATAAACTCTTACCATTCAGTTCTTATGGGAAACAGAGAACAATAGCAATATCATGTGTTATTTGGGGAGGGGTCTCTGTGACACCTTTGATCAACACTTGGAGGAGAAGTATCTTCCATCTGGCACTGGGCTTTTAATTTGTCTTCGTGGAGGATCACTTTTCCATGTGTAGGGTAACTTCAATTGAACTAACTCTTCCATATGAATATATATGAAATCTATAAGTAGAAGATTCCCATTTGGCTTTTTCAAACAACCTTAGTATTTGTTATATATCTTCCACTCACTCTCTCCTCCACTCTACCCTCTTATCTTCTCTCCATCATAGTCTTGTTGCTTTTCCAGTGTTCTGAAGACACATTACGTGATTGGGATAAAATATTTGTATTCAGTAAGCTTTCTGTCCTCAGTAACTGGTAAATATAACACCAAAGATGAGTGACTAAATCCTGAAAATATTTTCCTTAAAATAAAAGAAATCTTGTTGTGTATCTAATTAAAATCATAGTAATATAGTAATTTGGAGAAATTTGAGTCTTTAATCATATTCAATGTCTGTTAAAACATGCTATACATTTTAATTTGTTTACCTGGTTTTAAGTATCTTTTTGTTTTGTATCAATTGCTGTTTTCTAATTGTATTGCATTTTTAAATAATCAATTGATCCTATTAACTTTAAATTATCTTATTAAGCTATTTTAATAAGTCTTCATAAGTGGATATATCTATTAAATAAAGAATAAGGAAGGTTATAGTTTTATTAATTGCTATAATCTTGATAGGATCTATATACACCTTCTGTACAAAATAACATATTTTCTCAATTTAGTTATATAGGCATAAAATTATCTTATAGTTAGTCACAAAGAAAACCTTGAAACAAAAATGTATAGGCATTAACATTTATATTATTTTATATGGTGATTCATTAAAGCTATTCTAGCAAAACCAGGAAGTGGGTGATGATGTCACTTTCACTTTTATTATTTGGATGTCCTAAAGTATAAATAATATTACAAGGGAAAATGAAAAAAATATTGTGAATCTCCTTTTTATAGTACTGTAGTTGCACAACTAGATCATTTGGTAGACTCTAGATTGTGTTCCCTTTAGTAAGAATCACTTTTTCTGATAAAGTGTTTCTATCCCTATATAACAACACCAAAGAATGCTTGTTGATGCCAGACAGTGGTCCACATTTGCTATTACAGCAAGAAAAACTTAGAAAACCTAAGGCTGGAGGGATGGCTCTGTAGGAAGCCTTGACCAAGAAGCATGAGGATATGAGTTTGAATATCCAAAACTGATGTAAGGCCAGATACAGTAGTGAGCATATGTAATCCCAGTGTGTCTATGGCAAAATGGAAGTTGGAGACAGGAGAATTCCTGGAAATAAGAGACCAGCCAGGCTAGTGTATGCAGTGGTGAACAAGAGCCCTGTGTTAAACAGGGAGGAAATTAAGGCATGGCACCCGAGGCCGTCCTTTGATCTCTACACACGTGCCCTCATGAGTGCACTTTCTATCTGTGCGTCTGTCTGTCTTTATGTGTGTCTCTTTCTCTCTCACACATACTTTATATATATATATATATATATATATACTAAATAAAATATATGTTTATTTTTATTGAAAGTACATTTTTCATACAGTACATTCTGACACAAGTTTTACTATTTCACCTCCTTCCAGATGCTTTGTATCTCACCACCCATCCAACTCCACACCTTCTTTGTCTGTTTGGAAAACAAATAGACAAATAAACTAGAATAGAACAGAACAAACAAACAGAAAGAAAAAGTATGAGAAGCCCATATACATGCAGAAATACATGACACACAGAACCCACCCCCAAGAAACTTCCCCCAACTTTATAAACCATAATATAAAGACAAAACATCATTAAGGTAAAAAGTGCCCAGACAAAGCATTATGAAGCAAAAATTTCTTCAAAAGTACCACTGAGTTTATCTTGAGTTGGCCATCTGTTCCTCAGCATGGGACCTGCCCTCAAGTGTGGTTTGTATGCCAAATGAGATTTTGTTGGAGAAAATGACCTTTTTCCTTTACACATTGTTATCAATTGGGATAGAGACCTTCATCCACTTCTCTTCTCAGAGCTGGTATCACATCTGGCTTAGAACTGCGTGTGCCCATACATGTTGCCACAGTCTCTGTGAACTCACATGTTTCTGCCCTGTCGTGTCTAGCAAACATTGTTTCCGTTGTGTCTTCTATCCACACTAGCTCTTACAATCTTCCAACACTTTATCGAAGTTTCCTGATCCCCCAGAGGAAGACTTTGATGGAGACATCCCATTTAGGAGTGAGTATTCCAAAATCTGTCACTATCTACACTCTTTAGAGTTGTAGGTTTCTGTATTTGTTTCTATCATTTGCAGGAGGAAGCATCTCTGATGATGACCGAGTAAGACTCTGATCTATGAGTATAGCAAAATGTTGTCAAGGGTCATTTTATGGGTATGTCCCTTTAACAGAAGAACAGTATTATTTGGTCCTCCTCTAGATCCATTGTCTATTTAGTTTTGGGTTCTTGGCCACAAGAACAGTGTCAGACATAGGTTCTATCTCACAAAATGGGCCTTAAGTCCAATCAGATAATTGAATAGTTGTACCACCATTGTACGAATGTATCATGTAAGCAGGTCACTGTTGTTAGATTAGAGGCTTTGTTGTAGCTGGATTGATGTTTTCATTTCTTCCCTGGTACCATGCAGAATAACTTCCAGTGTCTTGAGGACTAGTCAGTAGGGTTGAAGACTCTACTTCAGCACCAGCTTGACTTCTCTTTATGCAGTGAGATATATGGGCATTGTATTCAGCAATCATGCCTTACCATTAATTTGTAGAGAGTAATCAATAGCTTTGGCAACAGTCTAGGTTGTTTGGGGGTTCCGAAGGGACCCTGCTGGACAGCAACTCAATTAGATGTAACTTATTCCTGGCACTGGAGATTTCATTTGGTGGCAACAGATGTCTTTCTTTCCCTGTTATTTGGGGTTTCATTTATATTCCTTTCATTTAAAAAAAAATGAAGAGCTAAAGAGCAGAAGGAGTTGGGGTTAATGTACACCTGACCCCATCCAAGTATATTATATCTCTTGACCTTAAATGTCCTTCAACTCCCAAGTCTGTGTTTTGATTTATGCACATTAGTTGATTCAGAAGCTGACAGGATTTATGGGAACTGTGTTTCATGGCTGTGATGTTTTGAAAATGAGCATTCCTAGCACATACAGAATGACAGTGAAACTGGTCCTGAATCCCTAGGCTGAGGATAGGCGCAATGAAAAGCACACTGTGGGATCTAGGTCAGATGGGATCTAGGTCACAGGTCCAGGATGCACCCTTGCTCTTTTCTCAGTGTTCAGATCATTATCATCACCATTGTTTGGTAAGTGTAATTTTTGTGCTGATTCATTCAGAATGACTACACCTAGATTATTCTAGGTTGCTTGGTAATATTCTCTTCTATGTTCAAAAAGGGCAATATAGTTTGCAAAGGAAAACAGTAAATCAGTGGGCAGTTTTCAAAGGCCCTTTGAGGTGTTTCTGTAGAGCTTAGTAATTCTGTCTTATAAACAACAATATCCCTTGCAGTTGCATGAAGTAACAAATAAAGTTCAAATTTTAAGCAAACACAAGTGACAAATTTACTTAGTCCCATATTACAAAAGCGAATTGTTAAATAATAAAAATGCTCTTTTGAATTAGTCTTTAGGTATTACCATTGAGTTTTATTTATCTGCAGTTTCTTTACATACAGTAAAGTGGAAATTCTCATGTTGATCTAAAATTTATGTAGATTCTCATGAACATGTTTTCTGCACAAGGGCAGGAACTTTAATGAACATTTCCATCAGGTTATTAGCACCTGTAACATAACACACATTCAGGTCTTGGTCACCTAGAACTTCCAGCACAGGACACAGTGAGGTGATACTTTATCATCTGTTAGATTGAAAAACACCCTGGAGAAAGGGCAGAAATTGTAGAAGTTGCACAATTGTACAGGGACAGGAGTGTGGGGTGTGGTTTGTGACCTGAAAGTGAGTGTTCCAGGAAAGACTCACCACAAAAGTGATGTTTAAAAGCAGACCAAGAGGAAGCAGACATATAGACCGAATTGTTTAGCTTTCATCTTCCTGGTAGGAGAAGCTAAATAAATGATTTATAAGCACTTTTTTGAAAATGGTAATGTGAAGATATTCTAACCCATCAGGCAGCAAATGAAAAAAAGTCTATAGATCACTGTAGACCGATGATCATTTGAAACAATGGTCCTGTGTGTTCTACTCCAGTTTGTCTCAGAAAAATTAAGTGTGATTTTGTTCCATCTTCTTGAGGGTTGGGAGTGAGATCACAGTGTGTTTGTTTTTAGTCTCTCTCTCTCTTTTCAAAAAAAGCTTTTTATTTAAGTTTTCCATTAATCGTTTTCTTTCCCCTCCTCCAACTCTCCCCAGATCATCATCTCCCAACCCATTGAACTTCATCCTCTACCCCCCAAAATAAAAACAGAAAAAATCAAAAATCAAACAGACAAACTTGAAAAAAAATCAACTCACTATCTGCTTTGGTCCCTTTCATTTAAAAACAGGAACATTCTACTCACTGTCCAGAACGTTGGTACCTAGAGTACCAAAAAAAAAAACCCTAAAAGGGATGGTGAAGCCTGAGCCATGGGTGAAGGGTCGCTGAGTAGCCATGTGATCTTGGACAGTTAGTTTATTTAGTTCCTGTGTGTACCATTTTTATGTTGTGAATAGTCTCATAGTTAAATTTTTAGTTATTTAGGAATTAAGAGGGTGTTCTGGATCTAAGAAGATGTTTTTAAGATGGTGCTGCAATTTAGGATGGAAGCTGAGTTGGATTTAAAACTTTAAACTTATGGAGATGGATGCATAGTAGAATGTTAGAGTCAGTTGCCAAATATGTATGGACTGGACATTGTAATGTATGTTATGCCTTATAATTTTCATAATTGTGGCATAATTATTCTTGTTGTTTTGTATTGTATTTGTTGTTATAAGAGAAAGAGCCATTTGTTGGACGGAAAGGGGGAGCTGTTGGGGGGGAAGATATACCTTAAATTAAAAAAAAAGGAAGCAGATGGGGGTGTATGAGGCGGAAGAGGGTGGGACGGTGGGGCTGGAGGGGGGAATAGGGAGGGGATTGTGATTGGGATGTAACTTGAAGAAATAAAAATAAGTAAATTAAAATAAATAAATAAACAAACCAACAAACAAACATTATGATACAAAAAATGTTAATCATTTCCCAAGCTACAATTTTCTATACCTGTTACTAAACTGAAGGTGACAGGGCAGTAACAGTTTTGTGAGCCAGCCTGTGGATGAGTCCACAGACTGACAAGCGATGTCACCATGACTTTACAAATGTGCCTAGGTGGAGCTCTGCCTTGAATGTGCACCTGCAGTCCCTGCAGAACCCACTGGTGTCTCTACCAAGTTTTCTCATCCAAGTGCTCAACTAGCTTGTCTCCTGCTTCACCGGCTGCTGTTGTTTGTGGAGTTGACAGCTGTTCTGCCTCGCTCCAAGCAGTGCTTTGAAGTCCTCCCACATTTGGAGTTGTATGGCCTATCTCACCAGACCCTGATTCTGGGATCCCACGGTAATCCCTTCCCCTCATAATACATACTGCTCGGTGGAAACTTGCTGTGATATGTATTACTTAGGAAGTCCCTGAAAACTGGCTCTGTTCTGACAAGAGCACAGAGTTCTTTATTTCTTTAATTTGATAGGAAAGTGTATTTCTTAATTAGAGTTCCAAAATCCAAACTATAATTTAGTATCCCATTTACCTTTCCTATGTCTAAAAGGTTTCTGGTAACTCAGCCTATTCCCTTCTCCTCTTTCCTTTCTGGGAGGAGGAGGAGGCAAGCCTGGAATGGCAGAAGGAATGCAGCTGAGATTGGTAGATTAATGAACTGGATTTGAATTCCTACTTCACAATATACTTTGATGAGTATTTGGAAAGAAATATTGCTGTAATCACTGACTGGTGGTGATGATGATGATGATGATGATGATGATGATGAATGTGCATGTGCATATGTGTATATACATAGCTCCAGTAAGGTTTCTTTTATTTAAAATTTAAAAATGTTCTTTGATGGCTTCATAGATGTCTTTAATGAGTGTTGGTCATTTCACCACTTTTGGGAGCTTCTGAGGATAATTCTACTCTCTCTTAATTCTTCTCTCTCCCACTGGACTTCTTTCCAATAAACTCTCTCTTCCTTTCATGTCTTTTTTTGTTTGTGTAGCCTACTAGTTTTAACTAGGGTTTTTACATGAGTATAATGAGAGATTATGAACTGGAGCATTGGTAACATATCAGAGACTACACTGAAGAAAGTGATATCTACCCTCCAGGAACTGTTAATATCACAATGTCCTCCTTTTTCAATGATGGTGTGTCAGCAGGACCAATCTTGTACCTGTCTTATGCAGGTAACCACAACAGGTATGGTTTCATGATATGCAAATGTGCACATCATATTTAGACCCTGCCTTTTTGTGGTACAGCTCACCATCCTCTGGTGTAGAGAGCTGCGATGTGCCGCGCCTTAAAGATGGCGCTGGTCTCCATGCCGCGCCTTAAAGATGGCGCTGGTCTCCGCCTTCTACCAGCCCGACGGTGAGCGCTCTCGATGATAAACAAGTCCATATTTGGCTAAGACCGCTGATCTGGCTTGCTTCCGCATACTTGGGCCTCTAAGATAGCACCACTTGGCTTTACTTGATTGGCTGTTCA
>CAJQZJ010001694.1:3893974-3908736 GCA_907164525.1 Lophiomys imhausi | reverse complement strand
GTTTTGTGAGTTGCGTTATTCCTTGCTGGACAAGGGGGGACGCGACACTCTGGCCCTTGTCTTTTCACCTTCTCGTCTGTTCTTTGGCCCTTAGAGAAGGGGATGTTATAGATGTCCCTTTTAGTGCCAAACCTCTACTACTATTTATTCTTAACAAGTTGACCAGTTATGAATCGAAATTAGTTTCTGCCTACAGCAATTAAGAAACTTCCCTGGAGAAGTGTCTCAGTGGTTAAGAGTTTTTGGTGCTTTTTCAGGGGACCTGTTCTTGGTTCCTACTATCCATACCAGGCAGCTCACAACTGCCTGCAATTTTAGTCTAAGGGGACCCAGTACTCTCTCTCTTCTGGCCTATGAAGTTACCTGCGTACATGTGGCATACATAGGCACTTCAGTCTTTTATCATTTCTATGAAAAAGGCTGAGGGCAACACTAATCTACTGATATAAGCGTAAGTATTTAGAAGGCAGTTTGACTGCATGCCTACTTAACAAAACAATATAATGGGTTCCCAGCTACGGTTCCCTCTTCCTATGACCTCCTTAGCCACAGGCTTTTAACCACATTTACAGTGATTAGGAGGGGTGAAGGACAAGGAGAGAGATTGAATGATAGATATTGGTGGTGCTGCTGTGAGGCTAAAGAAACTCCATTTTATGGCAGGCAGCCATCTTGGTACCCACTAGCTCACTGGGTTGCAACTAGTTTGGAGTCTAATGACCCCTTCACAGAGCTTACCTAAGACCACTAGAAAGTACAGATTTGTATATTATGATTCATATCAGTAGCAAAATTACAGTTATGAAGTAGGAATGGACATAGTTTTATGGTGGAGGTCACTACAACGTGAGGAGCTTTTTTAAAGGATTGAAGCATTAGAAAGGTTGTGAACCAGTGCACTAGCCATTTGTCTCTGACTCCAGTGCCTGGAAGATTAGTTCTCAGTAACCCTGACTCAGTGAGCCCCCCACCCAGAAATGTACAGCAATGATCTACCTGTTATGATATGACTAACTGTTTTTTGGGAACTTCTGTAACTTATCTACATGGGTACCTAAATATTGTTTTGAGTTGCCTTAACCACTTAACTTGGTAAAACAGACCTTTTTTCCATTCCTTGTGTAGATATTGAAAGTCTTCTTGTTGTTTTCGCTTTTAAAAAACTTTTTTGCCATATCCCTCTGTCATGACATGCCTATAATTTGGCCTTAAGGCTGTTGTCCTGCCAGCAACTAATCAATAAATCTTTTAATTATAATTGAATTGAGTTTTCTATTAGCTTTCCCAGGGGTCACAAACTCCAGAAAACTACTTAAAATTGAACCCAGGACCTTGTACATACCAAGCAAGGGCTCAATCAATGGACTATATGCACAATCCTATAAAAATGTATTGTTAGCACTTTGATAAATAGTGTTTAGCTAATTCTATACAAAAATGTATACATGTATTTAAGAAATGTATTTCAGATGATAAATGTTAATCTATTTTACTATGCAAACCATTTTACTATCTACATTTGTTCTCCAACATCATCTTATCAACTTCAAGTGAATGCAACAAAATTACTTAAAAATAAAATTTGTAATATCTATGCTACACAGTTTTATGAAATTAATACAAGATAATTTATAGAAAACATTCAATTACTAAAGTGCACAATATTTGAAATACTATTTCTCCCTTGAATTATTTTATTTAATATTACTAAGGGGATTATAATTGTTTTATAATAATCACATATTTATAACTTTTATCTCATTAGTTTTCTAATAAAATGTATGAGAAAAAGACCAGAGTCACATATTTGTTTAGTGTTCCCAGTAACATGTCTAAACTATTTGAAGATTTCTGTGCTGGATAATTTTGTGTCAGTTTTAGACAAGCTGGAGTCATCTGAGAGGAGGGATTTTCAATTTAGAAATTGTCTCTATAAGACTGGGCTATTGAGCCGGGCGGTGGTGGTGCACACCTTTAATCCCAGCACTTGGGAGGCAGAGGCAGGCAGATCTTTGTGAGTTCGAGGCCAGCCTGGTCTACAAAACGAGTCCAGGAGAGCCAGAGATATTCAGAGAAACCCTGTCTCAAAAAACCAAAAAAAAAAAAAAAAAAAAAAAGACTGGGGTATTGGCAAGCCTGTAGGGTATTTTTAATTAGTGACTGATAGAGGAGGACCTATCCCAAGGTGGGTGGTATCATCCCTGGGGTGGTGGTCCTGGGTTCTATAAGAAAGCAAGCTGAGCAAGCCAGTAAGCAGCACTCCTCCATGGCCTCTGCACCTTCAGGTTCCTGCCCTGTTTGAGCTCCTGTCCTGACTTCCTTTGATGATGAACAGTGATATTGAAGTATAAGCAGAATAAGCCCTTTTCTCCCTAACTCACTTTGGACATGGTGTTTTGTCACAGAAATAGAAATGCTAACTAAGAAAACCTCAATGAGTCCATCAGTTTAGATTTAGCATCCAGCTTAGTCTCAAAGACATAAAAACGGAAATTTTTATGGATGAGTGATCTTCTTCATTTATTTCATTGCATATTTTAAAAACAACCCATAGTTCTAATTTAAATTATGATTCTAAACTAGCTTTCAATAAAACCATCTATTTGGTAACTAACAATGTATGGCTGACTGAAGTAATGTGAACTTGCTCTACCTATTTTAGAACCCCCGGGTCTATTCCCTCACCAAATTCTGGGATATTTGGGGTTCATCATAGGGTTTCAAGGAATCCACACTGTCCAGAAAGTGCTAAGCACACACAGTGATGTTTTAATTATTAAACTATGAAGCCCCAAAGAGTCATGAGAGAGTGATCCTGGCCTAGCTTACTCAGTTGCTGAATTCTGCTAACTGGCAATGTCCAGGAAAACTGTCTATGTTCCTCGATGTTGTTCCTCATATTTTAGCATAGCAGCCTTTGTAGGCCAAGGCCACTAGTGCCTCAGATTTTGACTGGGGAAAGATCAGCTGAGCAACTTAGTAAAAGTTTAGGCTGTTTAAACTGGTTGAGCTGAAATCTGAATTGTACTAGACAGTCCAATTGATTCTGAGAGTTATTCGTATACTGATCTTAATCACAGACTGCATGTCTTAGACTGGACAGGGTCACTACTCAGGGGAAACTTAAGATGTGTGTTTGTGTGTGTGTTGTTGGGGGGGTGGGGTCTGTGAGGCTAGAATATGGCGTCTAATTCCCTGAAACTGGAGTTACGGGCAGATACTGGAAACCTGGAACCAAACTAGATCCTCTGCAAGAGCAATATGTACTCATAAACACTGAGCCATCTCTCCAACCTCAAGGATTTATTCTTTTTACAGTTTACATTATGTATATATGTGTGTTTCTGTGTGAGTACCAGTGCCCAAGCAGTCCAGAAGAGGGTGTTGGATCCCTAGAATATAGAATTACAGGCAGTTGGGTGCTAGGAACTGAACTCTGTTCCTCTGCAAGAACAATACATACAGGCTTAAAACCAAGCCTGTACAAGCTCCATGGCACACGATGAGTATAGCTGAACACTTAGGTTTACATTTCAGATCTGCTGTTTGCTATCTTTGTGAGTATGTGTAAGTGTGTGTAACCTATTTCAACCTCAGTTTCCAATTGTAGAGATACATGATTTTCATCATTCCAATAAGACTAATGAGCATTTGGTATATCAGGCAGTAATCACTAAAAAAAACATCTGTATAGTTGTACACTTAAGTATGGATAAATGTTTCTTTACATTTTTTATAATTTATTTTTTATTTCTTCAAGTTACATCTCAATCACAATCCCCTCCCTACTCCCACCTCCTGTCCCACCCTCCCACCCTCTCCCCCTCAATCCCCCATCCTCTTCCCTTTTTTTAAAGTTTAAGGTATATCTTTTCCCCCCAACAGCTCCCCTTTTCAATCCAACAAATGGTTCTTTCTCTTATAACAATAAATATAATACAAAACAACAGAAATAAATAGGCCACAATTATGAGAGTTATATGGCTTAGCATACATTCCCAATGTCCAGTCCATATGTATTTGGCACCTGACTTTAACATTCTACTATCTAACCATCTCCATGAGTTTAAAGTTCTATATCTAACTCAGCTTTCATACTAACTTGCCTCATAATTTTAAAAATATCTTCTTAGATCCAGAACACCCTCTTGATTCCTAAACAACTCAAAATTTAATTATGAGACTCTAGCTATCTATTCTTCAACCACCTCAGAGACCTGAAGGGGATAAATATATCTGATTATATAGGAAGTGCAGGGACCGCAGCTTCCAAAACTAAGAAATGACATACCAGTGGCTACCTGGACAGTTCCCATTTTCTCTCTATACATTACAGCATCAATCTTCAGCCATTTGGCCCACTTTCTCTGTCAGACATTGATTGTAGAGCAGGGGTTATGAAGGACTTGCCTACCCTGTCTTGGCAGAGCTAGGCCGTCGACTTACCTGCTTCCAAGTTTTGTCCTTTTTGGACAGCATTCTGTCTACAGTTGAAACAAGGGGTTTTTCTTGCCAAGAGATAGGCTTGCCACTAATTCAACCATCTCCCAGTGGAGATTCTTTGATGCTCATCTTCTACTTGGAGTAGAATAAGGGGTGCTGTCAGGAGCTGACATGTCTCGATATCAAAAAAAAATCTTAATTTAAGAAAACACCTTTAAATGCCATATTCTACAGATCTCTTGAGGTTTTTGAAGATGCCCCCTCTCTCTTATATTTAGATAAACAAATGTTGCTTGTCTCTTAGTTTCTTTACATCTTTGACCCTACAAAATTTTGCATTGTGAATAGTTTCCTAACTTAGGTTTCCTTCTTTATTCCTCTGTGGTTATTCAGGGTGGAAATGTTGAGCACCAGAATCTAGTAAGAAAACATTGTGGTATCTAATGATGTCATTAGATCAAAGGCTTTCATTAATGCTAGGACAGAACAAACTTGTTCAAGGAAAGGTACAATTTAATCATGTGATTGCACTGAATTACAACTGAAGAAGACAAACATCAGTCTTGCTCACTTTCTTCTTTGTAGCTCCACTTAATTCACAGTGTCATTTCCCACAAGTGCCAAATGAGGTGATGACACTAGCAGTTAGTGCCTGTAAGTTAATCTGCTTTGAGTCTCTTGCAATTCCTGATGCTGTGGGCAGAGGCCAGAGGCTTCAGAAAACAAGCTGCTCTCGGGGGCCAGCCCAGAAGTGTGGGTGCAATTCACTGGAGGGATCCTGAGGGAACTTGAGTCCCAGGTCAGACTCCTATGGATGTTCAAGCCTACCATTAGGCTTGAAGAACTCTGTGAAAGGCTTTTCTGAAGCCTGGGAAACATTCCCCCAGAGCAATTGAACTGTTTACAGCTATGACTTTACATTAACATGACTCTCTGTGACTGAGGTCTCTCCCACTGTGGATACAGTTTGCAATTTTCACAGTTGTGTTAAGGACACTGTCAGGTCTGGAATGAATGTAGAAATAATGACTGCCCTAAGCAATAGACCCAATTCTTTTTGTTTTGTTTTGTTTGTTTGAGACAGGATTTCTCTGTGAAACAGTACTGGCTTTTCTGCAACTCGCTTTGTACACAAGGCCAGCCTCGAACTCACAGAGATATGCCTGCATCTGCCTCCCAAGTTCTGGGATTAAAGGTATGTGCCACCATGCCTGGCTACTAATAGACCTTGTTCTTAGACTGAGTAGTTCTGTCCTTTGTCAAGCTTTTATACACAAATTTTAAAAGGTTGTATATAAGCCTAAAAAGGTTACATTTTATAGATTCACTTTTAAATTACTGAAGTATTTTATGCATCTGTCTTTAGTATCACAGAAAAGAAAAACTACCCTATGATATGTTATTATAAACATTCATAAATTATTTCTTTTTCTTCATTGTATAGAAGAACAAGTCTAAAACCACAAAGTGCCTAGAACAGATGTTATGACAACTTCAGATTTACTCATATACATTTTAAAATTGATTCATGCTGTGATTATCATGAAAGCATGTCATTGTCTTCTACTAACTGCTTATACACCCAGATGAGTGGTGACTATCTGCTATGATGTTGAAGACTTTTTCATAAAATTCTGAAATAGTTTTATAAATCTTATCTTGGAATTAATCTGTTTTGTAAAGATGTCATGAAATGTTCAAACCTCAATATGGACTTAACTTGGAGCCAAGTAATGACATGCAAAGAAAATTTTTATTTTCCTGGATGACATTCTTGGACTGCCAAAAATGAGCTATGTTTAGTTATAATATTCCTGAAAAAAAAAAAACAGGATGGATTCCCTGGACTGATACAGAGCTTCACCCCTGTCCTGCTGACCTGTGTTCATTTTCTCTCCAGTCAGTGTTAAATGATAAATGAACCTCAGCTATAGGTAATAAGATTTTGGTGGTTCCTTTTAACTGGAAGAAGGTTGGTCAGGCATTGTTATTACAGTATTTTTCATTTAAACTGAGCTGAAGGAGAACTATTTTTACTTGTAACTTTTTAATACACAACTCCCAATAGTACATGTGTCAGTAATATTAAAGGCACCAAGCCTAATGATGTAACATCTAAGGGTCTACGAAAATGAATTAATAGGCATTGAAAGATTAACCAAGAGGTCTTGGGAGATACATAAGCCTGTTAAGGGCTCACTGCACAAGCAGGAGACCTGACTTTACGTCTTCAGCACCTGTATAGAAACCTGGCATGATGCCATGCTTCTGTAATCCTAGGGCTGAGGGTAGAGACAGGAAGATCCTTAGAGCTGGCTGGCAAGTCAGTCTTGCCAAATTAGTGAGCTCCTAGTTTAGTTAAAGACCTTGTCTCAAAAAATAACATGGAAAGCAAGTGAAGAATTTATTTGATATTGACCTTTAGACTCCACATACACATGAACATGTGCACACACATAAACATACATAAGGTAAAAAAAAAAGTTAAGCGAGGTATCTAGGCAGGAGCACAGACCTTGTGGGAGAGCAGAGATGGTGAGTGCTGATGACCTCACAAGGGAGTCACTGTGATCACAGTGCCGCATGCCCTCCTTTACATGGCTGCACCTTCACAATTTTCCACTTGGAGACTCCTAAGCCAACAATCAACTGTAAGGCTTTAGATAAGAAACAAGACTCTTGACCCTCACCACAACATGTAGTCCATTATCACGTTATACTGAATTCACTTGTGAAGTGGTATTTTATTTTCACTGTGGTATATTCGGCAAAAAAAAAGATTGCTACCAGCAGGACTGGGAAAATCCCAAAGGATTTTCTAATAGGAATACTCAGCTGTAAATTATTATTAATGTAAATATATAAAATCACTTGAATATGGTTCTTTTTAGCTAACTTGTTGCTGGAGTATGAAATATAACCTGAAAAGTACACAAATCATATGTCTACAACCAGATTTTTTTCCCCACAAAATAATGACACATATCTGGTTGCTTAGAAACAGACTGTCATCTACTCCCAGGAGACTTTTCACTCCTCTAGCCGTTAAGTCCCAAGGATAATAATTCTCAATTTGAAAACCATGCAATTAGAAACACTGAAGCAGCACAATAGAAAAATAGGCAAAGTAGTATAATGAGTTTAATTCTTCTTCATCAAGTTTGTGTGTAGAATCTGGGTGTGTTGCCCCAATAGTTATAATTCATATATTCCTGTTACTCTGTAGTAACTTGGCACATCTATATCATATATATGTATATATATGTACATACACACATATATATATATATGTATATATTTTTTCATAGACTCTATTACTTGGGCATTTGGGGATTTCTGGCTATGGATATTGTCCTTATTTTTGTTAAACATGCATATCATTCTGTCAGATACATGTTGCAGCATGATTATTGGATATGTGTCTTTAGTAACATTAGATATTTATAACTTATACTTATTTGTGTGTGTGTGTGTGTGTGTGTGTGTGTGTGTGTGTGTGTGTGATATCATCTCTCACAGTGTAGGACAGAGGACAACTTGTGGAAATCAGTTCTCTCCTTCTACCATGTGGGCCCCAGGAATTGGACTCAGTGATCAGGCTTAGCAGCAAGCTCCTTCACAGACTGAGCCACCTGTTGACCCAGCTTAATTTTTTTCTGCTAAGCAACAAGAGTTCCATTTGATTTCTACCCACTTGCATATTTATCATTTATGGTCTTTAAAATTTTTATTGTAATGATAATGAGTGTATAGAGTATATTTTCAGTTTGAGTTTATAGGTATCGGATGATTACTAAAACAGGTTTTTATGCATTTAAAGACATTTGGATGGTGTCTTTAATGATTTGCCTCTTTTAGTTTTTTGTCTATCATTTATTTTTGATTGATGTTATTCTTACTGATTGGTGGGAGTTATTTTTATCTTCTTTATATATGTCATTTGATAGTTCATGTTAAAATATTTTGATATTCAACAAATGACTTTCCCTTTTAATTTCTCAGTGTTATCCTTTGAAGAGGGACTGATTGAAAAAATAAAATTTATCATTTTTATTTAGCTTTTTTAGGATTATATTTAAGAAGTATTTTTCTGAAGCCCATAGTGATATACTTGCCTGAAATCCCAGCACTAGAGAGAGAGAAAGAGAGAGAGAGAGAGAGAGAGAGAGAGAGAGGCAGGAAGAGGATCACTGCATAGTCAAGCCAGCCTGTTATACATAGTCATTTCCAGGCTAGCTAGGGTTGCATAGCAAAAATCTTGTCTCAAAAACAAAACAAACACAATTTTTTTTTTAAAAACCCACACAAAACAAATAACAACAAAGGTAAATGCAGTTGTTAGTGAAGCTCAGTTGGTAGAATGCTTTTCTACTGTGTATAAAGCCTTGGTTTTGATCCTTAGCACCACATAAGCCTAGCTTAGTGGCACATGTCTATTCTAGCATGTGGAAGGCAGGAGGCAGGTTGATCAGAAACTCAAGGCCACTCTTGCCACATGTTCAATTCAATGTTAGCTTGTGCTATATAAGACCTCTCCAACCTCCACTGCAAAAGAGATTGACTAGACTATTTTGGGTTATCAAGATAGCTAAGTGGATGTAAGTGTAAATTAATAACTATATTTATTAATAATTATTAACGCCTACCACCCCATCAACCCTAAGAACGTTAGAAAGATACTAGTCTTCAAGTGTAGGTCCTTGAGGGCAACTGGTAAGCAGTCTGCAGGAACATCGCAATAGCAGTCACTCAGTGGTGACCTGGCTCTGGCATTGCTATGACAGCTTCACTTTCTCTCGAGGCCAACCTCCTCCATCCGAGACTGCCAAACTTACATGGGGCAGATGCTGTGTCTTATGGCCTAGTCCTGGGCATTGCAGCCTTGTTGGGGCCTCCTCTGCTCATCTGGGCCTTGCCACACCCTCACGGGACAGGGACCACACTCTCACCTTTTTTCACCACCTGTTCACAGTCCATTCATCAGAGCACTCATGCTTCATGCCACTGAGGGCCCATGGATGAATGTATCCTCAGGCCACTCTGCTCCTGTCTTCTCAGCTGGTCTCACTTTATGTGCCAAGGAGGAGCCTGAATGCCTTATTCTTATTGCTTCACGGCTGGTGTGGCCTAAGTGTTGGTTAATGAATCTCTGCTTGAAGTCCAGCCTTTACTGTCAGCATGGCCTCAGGGAAAGCAGTTGGTGCACATCCACTTTGCATTTCTGTCTCTGATGCCCTTCTTTTTTGGGCTTTCCCACCATGTCCTTAAGTAGGGTGCTGTTCTTGATGTTTCTTGGGGTCCCTGGCCACACCCTTCTGCAGGGAGTTGAGCCACGGCTGGCTTTCCAACTGGGCTCCATCCAACTTCAGCCCCTATCTTTCTAGAGTCTTTCAAAGTATGGCAGTGTCCAGCAGCTGAGCAGTGTTGAGAAGCAATGCCAAGCCAAAAGCCCTTTCCAGTTTCCTGAGCTTTTTATACAGAGTCCCTTCACCTGTTTCCCAGGACCATGTGCTGATTCAATAGAAATCCATCCTGCACCACAAGTGGGTAAAGACACTTGTCTCCAACTCTTAAGACCTGAATTTGATCCCCACAACCCATATGGTAGACCATATAGACTTTTTCTATATTTCTAATGGAGTTGTGGTGTTTTATATTTTTCATGTAGATCTACAATCAATATGTAGTTGATTATTGTATGACTAGAGTTAGACAGGGATCACAACCTTATTTATATTATTATTATTTTTATATTTTAGGAGTATAAAGTAACCCACCACATGTTGAAAAGTTTTGCTTTTCTAGAAAATACTTTTCTTTCTTTCCTGTTAATTTTTTAAAACTATGTGACAATATCACTATTATAAACCTGTTAAATAAGTTAGATTTTCTGTACATTTCTGTCTATTTGTATGATACACACACATATATGATATATATCATTAATATGTTAACATGTATGTATGTGTGTGTTTAGGTTTTCAATTTTACTTTACTCATCTATTTGTCATCTTAATTCTAAAATCACATCGTCCAGCTATTTATAGTAATTCTAACAATCCAACAATATGATTTCTCTAGTTCTGTCAGTGTGTTCCTGTCATTCTTACTTATTTTTCATTTTCATATAAACTTTAGCTTGCACTTTTCAACTTGTAGCAAAATATGACTCAAATACATGATGCATTACTGAATAATTTAGAATGATTTAAATTTTCATAACACCAATTTTTAGAATATGAACTATGCTTACATCTCTTGGTTTCTCTCAGAAATGCTTTGTAACCATCTGGGTTGTTTCACTTGTTACTGGCTAGGTTACTGTAGATGTAATTTAGTGGCCTGCTTGGCTTCTGGGAGAATCTCATGGTTGATGGTGTCATAAATCGAGGGGGTTCATGGGTCAGGCTCGATCTTTTGATAACAGGCACTACCATGGAAACTAAACAGGGTCCCCAAAGAATTACACTAACCTCTTTCAAAGAGAGGCCTTATGGCATAATTAGCCCTCTAGGTCCCTTCTCTAGAAGCTTCACCTCCTCAGCAACACTGCACTGAGTCTTCTAGTTGAACCGTTGGGACACACATTTGTATAATATCCAAAACATGTTAAACGGCCCTGTAATGTCATTTATTCATGTATGTTTCTCTTCCACCATGTACAAAGAAATATGAATGAAGGTGTTCAAATGGCAGAATTTGTACTGGCTAATTTTATAACAAACTCAATCCATACTTCCAGAAGGAAGGATGACAACATAGAACATTATACAGCAGTGAAAGCAAACACATTTGAACCCATGAACCAACGAGGCTCAGGTTCATAAACACAATGGTAATTATGAAAACCAAAGTGTAGAATAACACTTTCAGGTGAGCACATATATCACAAGGAATGAAAATGCAAAGAAAGTAAAAGGTGTGTTGGCAAATGCCAAAATGAAGAAAGCAGTTACGTTTAAGGAGAGGGAGCTAATGGAAGCTATTCAAATACTTTCATTCTTTACGTGTATGTATTTGGTGTGTAAGCTAGTTACAGATCTGTATGCACAAGCATATGTATAAAGGCCAGAGGAAGCCCCTGTGTACCCTAATCTATCAATTCTTGCCTTATTCTATTGAGACAAGGTCTCTCATGAAAACTGGGGCTAGGTAAGCAGTCAGCAAGCTCTACCGATCCACTTGTCTCTGCCTCTCCTCTCCCTATAGCACTAGAATTATGGGTATGTACATATGGGTGTGTACATATGGTACTAGAATCTAAACTCAGGTCCTTATGTGCTGCAGCAAGTGCTCCTATGCATTGAAGTATGTCTCCAACCCCAACATAGCTCATTTTTAGGCTGAGAGGGGAAGGAATAAATAATCATAGTTGTGGTAGTTTGATTAAGAATTTCTCCCACCCACAGCTCATAGGTTCATATATTTTAATGCTTAGTCATCAAGGAGTGGCACTTCTTGGAATGATTAGGAGCTGTGGCCTTGCTGGAGTAGGTGCAGCCTTGTTGGAAGAAATGTGTCACTGGGGATGGGCTTTGAAGTTTTAAGTGCTCAAGCCAGCTCCAGTATCTACCTCTTCCTGTTTCCATTGGTTATGGCTCAGGATGTTCAGCTCTCATCTACTTCTTCAGAACCAAGTCTGTCTGCATGCTGCCATGCTCCCTGCCATGACAAAGAATGGACTTAACCTCTGAAACTGTAAGCAAGCCCCAACTAGATGCTTTCTTTTATTAGAGTTGCCTTGGTCACTGTGTCTTTTCCCAGCAACAGAACAATGACTAGACAATAGTCTTATATTTTTCACATTTAAAAGATTTTATAATTTCTTTAAGGAAATGTATCCTATTCTGAGGTCATAGGTGGTAAGTGAAGCTAGTGGAGTATGGCTTATAACATGATACAGTCATCACAGGTGCTTGTTGATTTTGGCTGACTACTCAATAGAAGCTAAATGTTTAAGTGTACACAGAGGTCTTTTATAGTTAGGGTTCTTTCCATGTTTAGATTATTTTCTCTTCATTCTGCTTACATTATCATTGAACATGCACTGAATCAATCTTAAACGCCATTGACAAGAAAGGTTAACTTTTCAAGCTGAGCCAATAAAAAGAGAAAAAGGGAAGGGCAGCAGTTCTTCACCCAGTCTCCTGGATCATTGGTACTCCAAAAAAACCTCACATTCCTCATCCGCTGGGATGATTTGTCTAGAAGCAGAGACTGTGCTAGTTCTTCAGACCTCTGAAAAAAGAGAATGGGGTTACACAGCAGATGAAGCTAAACAATCATTTGATCTCAGATACAGTAGCTTTAGATTAATGTCACAGGGATTGTGGGAATGGATATTACCTGAGGGAAAAATCCCATTTTTTACTACTTTAAAACTAGTCTACCAGTCAGCGAGGGACCATGGCTGTTTACAGGAGGGGGCGCCAGTCTGCTGTACAAGAGTTAGAATGAAGCCCAAGAGGAGGTAATCGTAAATGAGTAAGGTCAAAGTACATGACACACTTGAGCAAAAGAATCAACATGAAATTCCTTGTTTGTACAGTAATGCACCCCAGTTTAAAAATGTCTGAGAAATGTTTAACCATAGGAAAAGAAAAAGGATCAAATCTAACCAAAAAATAAGAGAAAAGCTGGCAGATGCTACAACACTTTTAAAGGAATTGAGCTAAGGATAAGAAGGGATAAAGGGGAGGGAGGGAATGGGAGCCCTCCCCCCTTTGGAGCCAGGCAGTTCCCTGGAGAGGGGTTTGTGAACTATGAGCAGCTCTTAGTTTAGTGGCTAGAGGACATGTCCTCCCTGCTGAGGGTCCCTGAGATATCTAGGCATTTGTCCGATTTTCTGCCCAATTGGGTCCTGTTGTTGCATTGCTGACCTCTTATCCTGGGTAGAGACTCCTTTGCTACGCTCTTATCATTTTCAAATTAATCCCAGACTGTCTCCCAGTGACTAGTTCTATGCCCTGGTGGTGCTATAAGCCCTGCTGCTTAGAGCCACCTCTCCCTTGCTGCTAGCCAGGTTACTTCCTGTGCCAATCCAAAACCTTCTGCATGTCTAGTTGTTTGGGGTTGGAACATCTGAGAGTTCTCTGAACTATATTGTAATGTATTTGTTAGATGAGAACCTCCAGTCAGAAAAAAAAATATACTCTGGTACTTTTTAAAATTAACATTTAACAAATCATTAATTTTATTTTTATATTTGTGAATATTTTGCCTGCATGTATGTGGATGTGCAACACATCCATGCCTGTTGACCATGGTGTTCAGAAGAGGGCATCACATCCATGGAACTGAAGTTAAGGATGGTTGGGAGCCAATATGTGGTGCTGGGAGTTGAACTCAGTCCTTCAAAAATAGTGAGCAAGTGCTCTTGACTACCAAGCCATCTCTCTAACCCCTCAGTGCCTTTGTGTGTGAACTCTAGAGTAACTATTCTTGATGTTTGGGACATGACTCAATTAAACCAGCACCCAAATTTCTCTAAGTCTCTAAGAACTTATGCTTTGTTACAGAAATGTTACTGTTTTCCAAACTTTCTCTCTTTTGTGGTACCTTTCCTCATTTACCTCTCAATCCTTGTGAACTAAAAATATGGTCACTATAGTGAAATATTTGCTGTAGACTCAATTGCTATTTTCTCTTCCCTCTTCTGAGTCTGTCAACTGGTATGAAAACAAAACCAAATAAAATCTCTGTGTTCTGCAAGAATGATTTGACCAAATATATACTGGACATGAACAGATTGTATTTGTTGAATCTTCCACAGTTGTTAAAATAAATGAAATATACAACTTATAAAATGACTGAACAATGTAAGAAATAAATCAGTGCTCCAATCTGTTGCAAATGTTAGAAAGCAAATATTTTTTACTCTATTTTAGGAGTGGGTGATGAAGTTGGTTAGAAGTATGTTCTCAGGGCTCACTAGCCATCTGGAGATGAAAGCTCAGAATTAGCTAAGAAGATGGCGAAGTGTGTGTCCTCACTGGAGTCCTCCCAAATACAAGCCCTCATGAGAAACATCATTGCTCACACACTGTTCTTGGGCACTTTGGATAAAAGAAAAGATGGAATTTTTATTCATAAAACATTGCTCTGGCAATATTTTTACTGTCAAGACATCTAATCTTTTAGAATAAAATATTCCAAATATATGAATGTGTAGAATGCATATGACATTTAATATGTATCTGAACATATTTGCTATCTAGAAAATATATAAGCTTGACTGATAGGGAAATTTGATTCTTTTAAATCCCATGACATTCTCTCTCTCTCTCTCTCTCTCTCTCTCTCTCTCTCTCTCTCTCTCT